>JAEAOA010001463.1:0-27500 GCA_016746295.1 Potamilus streckersoni
TAAATAAAGATGTTTAGTGAAATTGTTAGAGAATGTGAAGGATGATCTGAGAAAGGAGATAGCACTAGAAAGTGAAAGGGTAGTAAAAGAGAGGACAGAAGAGCTGATGGATAGGGTGGAATGGACTGGAATTCGAAAACCACCAATTGCGAGAAAAACTACACGAGGCAAAATGGACAATGATAAATGAAAAGTGACATGAAAGAGTATGGCAGGAGATCAAAGAAGCAAGTGCAGCCTCAAGCCAAATTAAACCATTTTCAAGAAAGCTGAATGTTAAGTTTTAGGGCTGGAGGAGGGGAGAATGAAATTATAAGAGAAATTCCAAAGGTGGTGAAAGAAGTCACCAAGATTAATTTGGATAACAGGGACAGAGTGGCTGTACATAGGATCCAGGCAGACAGGGACAGCCAAGGCCAGTGATTGTCAATTCTTGAGTCTTGATTGTAAACTTCCAATTATCAAGAAGTGAAAAGACTTTCTTTAAACAGAGCAAAGGAATTAGACTGGTAGAGGATGTGACGAAGATGAATACTGAACTTATCAATAAATTATCCAGGCATCAGGAGATTGATAGTGCATGGTACTTTAACGGTTTTGAGTAAGGTAAAACCAAATCAGGGAAAAGGATAAAATTTGACATTTATGATGATATTGAGGAGTATAAGTGCCATATACAACTCTATATAATCCTGAAAATAGCCATATAGGTATGTGAACCTTTCTTTTGGATACTCCCATTTCTACTCCAATTTTTTTAAAAATTTTACAAGTTTTTTCCTTTCTTTACCAGTTTTGTCATTAGTTAATAGATTTATTATTCACTTGTCAACTATATCAATCTCTCCTTAAATAATTTATCAACTAAGTCATGAATCATCTTTAACCAATATTAAAATCTACTTACTTGGTTGTTTATTCGTCATATTCAACACTACTCATCCTTGTTCAATACTTCAGCTCTCTAATTCTTGCTCAGTTATTCAGTCATTCACTATATCATGTATGCTCTTTCATACCTTCTTCCCCTCCCTTCACCCTTTCCTTCTCTTTCATTTTGTAATTTATGCTACTGTTAATCTGTGTCTATTGGAAATTTGTCAAAGGCGATTAAGAGTTATCATAAATGGAGCTGTTTCACTTGCTGTCCTATTGTTCACGGTATCAATTTTAACTGCAGCCAAATCTACAGCATGTATTGCAACACCATAGATGCTTTTATTATAGATATTATTTTGTGTGGTATGGGTGTGGTGTGGATGTGAAAACCATGCATATGATAAATTCATGGTGATTAAATTACTTCATACACTCCTGTACAAGAACATGTATATGTAAAATTTCTGCCGCTCCCATGGTTAATAACGTAAAAATTATATCTAATAATGTTAGAGGCCTGCTAGGTCCCAATTTTTAAACGAAGGATATTTTTCACTGGGTAAAAACAGAAGAATGTATCGAAGTGATGCTTGCAAGAAACTCATATGACAAAGAACGATGAATCATATTGAGCAGTGAATATGGATACAAATGTATATTTAGCCACGGCTCTAGTAATAGTGCCGGGATTGCAATATTTTTTAGAAATACGTTCGGATTTGTAATTCATAAAGATGTAACAGTCAAGGAAGGTTTATTATTTTAGATAATACAATTAGCGGCAACAGAATAACCCTCGTGATTTGTATGGTTTTAATGAAGATAATCCTAGCTTTTTTAGAAGTTAAAGGATAAAGGATATTTTATTTCTTGAGAACTCAATTATAATGTGCGAAGACTGGAATACTGTTCAGGATTTAGACTTGGATACTTATATTATTTTATATGACAAACACAAACAGTCTAGAGCAGTGATCCAAAACCTAAAAAATGAATTAGAACTAATTTGTCCCTGGAGAATTTGAATCAAGATTTAAGGATGTATACCTGGAGGCAAAAATCTCACTTGAAACACAGATTATATTGCTTTCTCTTATATGAAGACATTCGTATGAATACGGTTGATACTTGATTCTTACCTGGATATAAGTCTGATCATTAAGCTATTGCTCTGAGTGTGGCTTTCTCAACATGTTCATGGGGAAAAGGATATTGGAAATTTAATGCCCAACTGTTCAAGAACATTGAGTATACCGATTTAGTCAAAACGGGTATAGCTGACACTGTAAATGAATATTATGTAGGGGGATATAAAGATGACTCCCTCCATGTTTCTCTTTCCTGTAATGACCAAATGTTCTTTGAAATATTGAAACTGAAAATAAGATCTGAAACTATATGCTTCTCTATTAAGTAAATGAAAGAGAAACGGGAATAATTAAAACAAATTGAACAATGAAATAATAGAAACTTATGGGAAACTGCTGAATAACACAGATGGGAAACTTTAGCAAAGTTAGAGAAAAAGAAAGCAGCATTAGAGGAATCTAGGAAAAACTACATAGATGGCGTATCTTAAGATATAAAGCCAGATGGTATGAATTTGGAGAAAAAAAGTACAAGGTACTTTTGAAATCTTGGAAACAAAGAAATTACGTCAATAAGACAATAAGTAAATTATTTTGACGATGGGTAAAATTATCTGATCAGATAGATATTTTAGAAGCCCCAAAATAGTTTTATATGACTCAAATGGATTCACTGTAGTGTTTTATAAATTCGTCTAGAAGTTTCTAGGTGTATTCCTTTGTAGATCAATAAGTTATGGATACTCTGTTGGAAAACTCAGATTTACAGACTCAATGAGTCATAACACATCTACCAAAGGAAGACAAAGATAGAAGATTCTTCCAAAATTGGAGACCTATATCACTTTTAAATATTGACTATTGACGCTTCGGACGCCATTGCAGCCAGGATCAAAAAGGTTCTTGACTCAGTAATCAATGATACCCAAAAATGATTTATGACGGTAAGATTTGTTGGAGAAAATACCAGGCTACTATACCATATCATGAATCAATTTGAAAATGAAAATATATATGGTTTATTATTACTAATAGGCTTTGAAAAAGCCTTTGATTCAATTAAATGGACCTTTGTACAAAAAGTTTTACAATCTTTCAATTTTGGTGATTATATTTGTAAGGGATTTATGACGTTTAGTAATGAATCTAAAAGTTGTTTTAAATAATGGGCATATGTCATTTTTTAGACTTGAAAGAGGGTGTCGTCAAGGAGATCCCCTTGCACCTTACTTGCTTATTATTGGGGTTGAAATTTTAGCTATAAATTTAAAGCAAAATGTGGATGTACGGGGACTGATTTTTGATGTCAATGAATATAAATTTAGTCAGTATGCCGACGACACTTTTATTCTTCTTGATGGATCTCAACTTTCTCTTAAAGCAGCTAAGAATATCTTGCAAAGTTTTTTCTAATGTCTAGACTTAAATGTAACATAACAAAAACAAAAGCCATTTGGATTGGAAACAAGAAATTTTCTAATGAAAGAATATGTCCCGATATGGGCCTAATTTGGTCCTCCTCAAACTTTACACTCCTTGGCATAGATTGTTCAACAGATCTACAACGAATGGTGGAAAGTAATTATATGAAGAAACTAACAAAGGCAAAACGAATATTGGCAAGCTGGAGTCAAAGACATCTGTCAGTTGTCGGTAAGGTAATTGTTGTAAAACCCCTTGTTCTCCCCATATTTATACATCTTTTCTCAGCTCTTCCAAATCCATCAGCCAAAGTTGAAGCAGAACTTTATCGTACATTTAAATTTGTATGGAGTGGAAACGTAGAGAGAATTAAACGCGATATATTAGTAGCCCCATAGAACGAGGGAGGACTCAATATATCATATTGAGGACTCCCTCGTTCTATGGGGCTAGTAATATATCGCGTTTAATTCTCTCTACGTTTCCACTCCATACAAATTTAAATGTACGATATAGTTCTGCTTCAACTTTGGCTGATGGATTTGGAAGAGCTGAGAAAAGATGTATAAATATGGGGAGAACAAGAGGTTTTACAACAATTACCTTACCGACAACTGACAGATGTCAGTAGTATAGGAAAACCAGGTTTTCAACTCACTTTGTTTTTTTACCCTCCAAACAAGTATAAATTATCCCCCACCCCACCCCCTTTTCTTCCAAAATAAACCAGGTTTTCAACTCACCCTAGAGGAAAACCAGGTTTTCAACTCACTTTGTTTTTTTACCCTCCAAACAAGTATAAATTATAGTCCTAAATTATCCCCCACCCCACCCCCTTTTTTTCCAAAATAAAACAGGGTTTTGACTCACCCTCCCCCACCTCTTTTTTTTCCCCCTACTACTACCTGTAAACAGGTATTTTGTAACCAAACAAAACAACAGGTGTTGGAATGCGATAAGCTCTTTACACAGAGGTGACTAATTTGTTAGAACAGCGCATGTGTGGAATACAATTATTCTAAAGACGGCAAACGGGTTTTACCACAAGATAACAGGATGAAAATTAAACTGTGCATTAGAACGTTTCAGTTAACAAGGTGGAAATTAAACTAGCATTAGAATGAAAATGATATTATTTTATATCTCGTTACCAATGATTAATGTTTCAACTGTTGATATTAAAAATATTTCACTATCACGACTATAGATACTAAATTTTACTTTACCACTCACACAGCGACGGGACTCAAACAGATCTTTCATTTCTGGTTTGTTCAGAGGATATTTTTTGTTGATAAAATATACCTTTGACCGATCGAGATCAATTGTGAGTTTAGTATAGTTTTGTTGGCTAATGGGGCTGTGAAAGTTTTTAAATTCCGCTAGCAACTTTTGATACAATTGTTCGAGATAATTGAAATACATGCTGTTATCAGATCTGATGAGCGAAAGTTTAACTTGTCACATGTTCCATTAAAACATATACCTGATGTTTCATTATTAAATTCAACTGTCAATTGTTTACCGTCCATCATTAGATATTTGATGTTACTATTGTAGCTATTTGTCATTGTCAAATTTCAAACATTATTTTATAAGTTTAGATAAAATTTCAGTTGGAAAAGATAATGTCGAGTATAGATCTATCATCATAACAATACCCAAGGGCAAATGTATCTACCCCATTTTCACAATAGCGTTTGTCATCAAAATTATACAATCCACGTTTGATAATGACATCTGTTTCGAGTTTATGATGATTAGTTCGAATTGCCATAGCTCTCATAAAACTAACACCACCATCAAGCGCATACCTGTAGTCATCAAATTTCATAAACTTTTTAACAAAATTACGAGGCAGACCTTTGGCTTTTTTCGTTATTTTATTATTATCTAACAATACGGCATACATTTTACTACGTAATCCGATAAAGTATTTGATAGCGCTCGAGTTCATTTCATCTTTAAACTTACCAATAACCTTTTTATTTGTGTCGTCATGAAATTTACTGTCACGTGGATAATCGGAAAGATCAAACAGATGTCGATTATTGTACATGTCCTGATAGATGTCCTCACTTTTAAAATTTTTTTTCACGGGGAAAATTCAGTATCAGTAAACAAAATTTTATACCCGGGCCCCTTGTTTTTTTTTAAAAAAAATTGGGAAAGAAAATGTAAATCCCCACTTTGTTAAATCAAACACTGCGCCCAAACCCTAGTTGGGGTTGTTTAGTTTTAGATTTGTTTTTTCTTTTTGTATGAAAACAAGTTTTTTTAATTAAATATTTTTCCTCTCACAAAATCATGTTGAAAAAAAAAGTTTTTTTTTCTGCGTTTGGGCCCTCATTAACTATTTATTTTTAACGTTTCCTAATTTTCCCCTCTTTCAAAACCAAAACGGAATTGTTCTCATTTTTAAAGAAGTTTTTTTTAAAAACTCTTTTTTTCCCTGGCTCTTCTTGTAGTTTTTGATTTAATAAAACCCTCTCATCCAGGGCCCGACTGATTAAATTTTTTAGTACACGATGATTTTTCCCAACACAGACCGAAATCGACTTTTTTGTTTTAAAATTTTGAAATTGCAAAAATAATTTTTTTTTTCAATTTAAATTTGGGTTTAAAGTTTCTTGCCCCATGGAATGTTGCCTTGGTGGGGCAAACCCGTTTTTTGTTCTTTTGTAACAAAACTATTTTTTTAAAAACCATCGTTTTCGCACAAAAAGGGGTTTTAATCGTTATGAAAAATTTGTTTTACGAATTTGGATAACCCCAAGACCCAATTTTCCAACGAAATGGCCCCTTCTAGCGGTATCTTTTTTTCTGTTCTGATAGAAAGGATAAACCCGGGGGATCCAATAAAAACCCCCCGAAAAAGGGGGGGTTTCTGCCACCCAAACCCACCTTTAAAAGATTTTTTAAATCTAGAAAAATTTTTATACTTGGGAAGGGGAAGGTCGGATTATTTGTTTAAAGGTTTGTTTTTTTGGTTCAGCAAAATTTTTTTTTTGTTATAAAGCTAATACCCCCTGGATAATTTTTCAATAAAATTGAACATATCCAGTCTGTCATTTTTTTTAAACCCCTTTTCCCTTACAAAAACTTTGAAAAGATCCCCTAAAAACCCCGGGGGGGAAGAATAATACCAGCAAGGTTATTGCCCAATTTTTATTAAAAATTTTCATTTTCACAAAAAATTTCTTAAAACATTTTAGTAATAACAGTCGTTTTCGGGGTTAAAAAAACCCATGTTAATCCCCCAAAAGTTCCCCAATAAAATCTTTTCCAAAATTTGGGCCCCCCTCCTGAAATCTTCATCGTTTTATTTTTTTTTTAAAGGGGTTGTGGGGAAAATTTTGTCTTTGTCGGAAAAAGATTTTTCTCAAATTTCCCCCCAATGTCGAGGTTTTTTCGTAGGGAAAAAAAAAAAATCCCTTTTTTAGCAAAGTAGTTTTTAATTTTTCTAAAACAGTTTTGGGTTTTAAAAATTTTTCCCCCCTTCCCCTTTCACAAAAATTTTAAAAACGAGGCTCCCCATAAACTGAGGCTGTAAATTAAAAACGTAATTTACCTAGCGTAACTGACATGTCCCCTTTTTCAAAATTATTTGGGATCCCATTTGAGGGCGTTTCCGAGTTTTAGATGAGCTTTTATTCAGGATCCCAAAAAGGCTTTTACTATAAATGGGTATCATATCCTCGAAAATTTTTGAAAAATTAACCGGAAAAAAATCGGGGAGAATAAATTTTTTTAAAAATTTCATGATTAGAGCCGCTCCACGATACTGTCCACCCTTTTGAAAATGGTTTAGTATTTTTTTTCTTTCGCCCAAAACCCTTTTTAAACAAAAAAAGAAAAATTTTCTGCTTGCTCGTGATTGGTTCTTGTTGAGGGGGGGGTTTTTTACATTGCTTTTAATTTTTTCAAAGGGAGTAAATATATTTTTTAACTTCGTTAATAACTTGCTTGAGAAGCCAAACAGGGGAAATTTTTTCCACGATTTAATTTAAAGGGGTTTGAAAATTTGAATCGAAAAAACAAATCCTTATACGTACCCCAAAAGGAAAACTTGTTTTGGGAACTTTTTTGTACTCGTTTGTTTTGGATTATTTTTTTTCCCCAATTTTAAGGTTAAAAGGTAGGAAATTCAAAAAATCAGGTATATGCCCCAAGGAATTTTATTTTGTGATTATGATGGAAAAAACTTTTCCCTTTTTTATTTTTTTAGAGGGCATTGTTATTCTTTGCACACCCCACTACAGAAATGCAAATGCTTTTGAATTTTTTCCTTGCTTTTTACGAAAGAAAGGGCAGGGGTTTTTAACAAAAAACTTTTTGTTTTTCCCTTATTGTACTTCCTTCCAATAGTCTTTTAAAGTTTTTTAACCCAAAAATTTAATTGTTTTTTGTAGTACAGTAAATTTTTAGTTGTTTGGGGGAAAGCTTTTTCTGAAATATATCTGGATTTTCCGTAATTTTTTTAATTCTAGTGAAACTTTTAATTGAAACTTTTTTTGGGTTTTTAAATTTTGGTTTTTGTTTTTCTGCCCTGGGAAATTTTAATATTTTTTAAAAATTTTAAATTTGGGCCCGTGTTGTTCCCTTTTTAAAAACCGATTTAGCTTTTTTTTTTAAGGGGGGGAAAATAGTGCGGAAAGAAGCCCTTTGGAAACATTTTTTATCTCGTTTTTGATGTTTATCAACTTTTTAAATTTTTTTTTTTGGGTTTGGCAGGTTGGGACGTAGGGAAACAAACCCCCGAAATCCCATTATTTTTCATGTTTTAAAACCAATATTCCTTTGATCTTTTCAAATTCCCAAAACCCAAACCTAATTGAAAAAAAAATTTCCCTCTATTTTTTTTCCAATTTTTGGTGTATTTCACCCCCGTGTTATAACAGATCAGCCCCAAGAAAAAACCCCGTCTGGGATTTTCCCTTTTTAAAATAAAGGTTCGGGAAATTTTCCTTGTTATTTTATTTCTTCCTTATAATAATTTTAAATTTTAAACTTGATTTTGAAAAAAATAATCTAATTCCTTTTTGGGGGTTTTTTCGAGCTCACGTTTTAAAATTGTCCTTGTAATGGGGGTTTAAAGTTTTGTTGCGGGGTTAAAATTTTTATTTTTAAAAAAATTTGATTATAAAACTTATTAATATTATAAAAAAATGAAAAAGCGGTTTATTTTATTAGGTTCTCCCTTTAAAGCTTTCTTACCCTATTTCACGAAATTTTAACTTTAAATTTTTTATTTAAAATGTAATTTTAAAATTGAAAATTTTTTTCACATGGGTTTGCGCAAAAAAAATTCAATTAGAGAAAAAAATATCACCTTTAATATAAATACAGAAATTTTAAAAAACACATGTAGAAAGAAACATTTTCCAGTTCCCCCAAAAATTTAACTTTATTCAAAATGCGCATGCGCAAAAAAACAATTAGAGATAAAAATTTTACCTTTTAATTTTAAATTGCCCCGGTTAAAATCTGACAAGCGAAGTGAGCAAGAGTTTTATAAAATTCCCCCCAAAGTTTTAACTTTTTTACGCTGGAAATGAAATTTGGGTTTTCCGGTTTTTTTAAACTTTTAAAAATAAAAACCCTTTTGGCAAAATTTAAGTACCCCCGGGGTTAAAATTTTAGTTTTTAAAGGGGTTTAATGCCGAGAGGGGAGGGAAATTATTTGGGAAAAGATTTTTTTAACGTTGTTCTGCGAGGGATTTTCCCGGGGAAAGGTTTTGTTTTTAAATTTAAAAATTGGGAAAAGTCATGATGATAATTTGAAAATTTACCCTTACAAGATGAGTTTCGCCGAAACCCAGTATTTTGATTTAAAAGAGGCAAACGTTTCGCGGAAATTATTAGAAAAGAAAAAATTTTAAAAAAAGTTCTTAGTTTTATTAGCAAAATGGGATATTTCGGGGGAAACGTTTAGGGGGAACTTCAAAAAAATCAAGTTCTTTTTATTTGGTCAAGGTTTTTTTTTTATGAGGTGTTCAATGGTTTTACCCAATGGTTTTGGGTTTTTTAATCACATAAAAAATAAAAAAATGATAATCGTTTGGGAAAAAAATTGGGAAAGGTTTGAAAAAGAAACAGGAAAAATTTTGGGGAAAAGGAAAAAAAATAGAAAGGGTTTTTAAATTTTTTAGACCCCCAAATTTAAAAACCTGTTTTTAAAAAAACCTCGAAACGGATGAGGAGATAAAATTTAAAAACCGATTCCCCCCCCCAGCTGCGGCAAATAATTAAAAGTTAAATCCCGGGGCCAGCGTTAAAATTTTGCTGATGGGAGAAAAAAAATAAAATTTTAAAGGGAAAATTACGATGCTAAAAATTGGGTTTTTTAGTTTTATATTTGATTGCTCGGTTTTGTCAAAATATGAGCAAATGTTTATAAATAAACTTGTTAAAAATTTTAACGTTGTTATTTCTTTTTCCTTAAAATTTTATCTTTTTCTGCTTCTGTTAGTAATATTTTAGGGAATCCCCTTTGCATTCCCAAAAAACACAAAACTAAAACCCAAACCCAACATTTTTTTAAACCGCTTAGCTAGTTCGTTTTTAATTTACTATATTAACTTTTTGGGGATTTTTATTAAATCGGTCATCTTTTAAATAAAAAAATTAAAATAAAAATATATTATAAAAAAGGATTTTTGATGAAACAAATCGTTTAAAACTCTAAAAAAGGAAGTCTAAGTGTTTAAGGTCGTCAGTGATAAGGTGTCAGTGATGGGTATACATAGTTTTACTTTTTCCCCCAAGTTTTATAGACAAATCTTTTTGGTATAGCGAAGATGATATTTTATATAAAAATAAATTGTTTGGAAGATGGTAAAAAAGTCCTGTTGCTGACGATTTAATTACAGGATCAACAACAAAAGGGGTAAAATTGTCAAGTATACGGGTAAGCGGGCAAATTTAAATTTTTTTTTTTTCCGTTCCCGAACAACCCCTGTTCTGGCGTTAATAAAACCCTTTTTTTTTAAATTATCAAATCCCGGGCAGAAAATTTCAATTCATTTCATTTTGTCAATTTTTTAATTAATGACGTTCTTAACGATGAAAGCAGTTTTTTTTTATCTTTGGGAAAACCCCAGTTAAATGTAAATCTGTAAAAAAAAAGGGGTTTTAAATTTTTTTAATAGCATTATATCAAAAATTCTGCTTGGTTGGGATCCTACTTTTAAATTTTTTCACTTTTACCCCACGCCTTGACAAAAATTTTTTTACCCCTTTTTTTCCCAAATTTATTTTCTCGAAAACAAAAAATCCTGCTCGGGTTTTCTTTAGTTTTTTGTTTAAAAAACCTAAAATCCGGTTTTCCCCTGCCAGATTTTTTAAACAAAATTTTTGGGGTAATTTTTTAAAAAGTCCCTTTTAAACCAAAAAACTTCTTCGCCCCCGTTCGGATTTAAAATTTTTAAAAAACCTTTTTCACCCCCAAAAAAAATTCTAAATTTTCAAAAACCTTTAAATTTTATGTCGGGGTTTACATTTTTTTCATTTGTAATATTGGATTTTTAACGGGTTTTTTTTGGTGTAAATTTTTGAGGGTTCGATGTTTGTGTTTTTTATTCGCTTACGTTTTGGGGGGGGAAAGGTCCTTTTTTTTACCTTTTGGGGGTTTTTTTGGGTGTATATGTTTGTGTTTTTTCTCTTTTTTAGCGTGCGTTTTTAAATCTTCAAAAACCAAAGCTTTTACCTTCTTTTCCCTTTTAAACCATCCCTTTTTTATATTTTTTTTTTAAAAAACTGTTCAAACTTTTTTTTAAAAAAAACTCAGACCCGTGATAAACCCCCAGATTTTTTTTGGGGTTTTCTTTCTGTATTTGGGTTAAATTATTTTTTTTTTAGCGAATGGTCATTGATTTCCCTGTTTATCTGAAACGGGTTTACACGAAAAATTTTTCCCCAAAAAAAAGTCTATAACTTTAAAACAAAAAACCTTTTTGGAGCCCCCATCAGCGCCAACAAAAAAACTGGCTAGATTGGATACTCCCCCAAAATTATTGCCCAAAATTTTCAATTACACCTTTTAAAGCGAAAATTTAAGTCGTTTTGGAACTTTTTTTTTTAGGTTTGTGTAGTTGGGCCCTTGAAAGTCATTTTTTATTTTAAATTTCCCCGTTGGTGAGGTGTTTGGGAGGGGAAAATTCGAGTCCATGTTTTTATTTTGCTCCAATTTTCCCTGAAAAAATTGCTTTAAAACGTTCTCTTTGATTTGTTGGCTTCATATCCCCGTAATTCGTTTTAACATTACTTTTCAAAATTTAAATTTTTGGGTTTTTTCTTTGACCCGGTTTAAAAGATATCATGCGCTTTTGGCTTTTGAACCCACTTGTTTGGGAAAGGCTTTTGGCCCGGGCAAGGGAAATTTGCCCGTTTTCATTATTTTGTTGATGTCAGGGATTCCATTGGCCCAAGTTAAAACCGATGCCCTGGCAATGTAAACCCCCCCTTTTGGTTTTGGAAATTTTCCAATTAGTTTTTTTATTCTATAAAAAACCTATTATTTCTTGTTTTTTACAACTTTGACGGTTATGCCCCCAATTTTTATTTGGCTTTTAATAAAAAATTTTCTTTTTAGAATCCGTTGTTTTTCATTCTATATTTTTAGTCGTGATTTTAAAATTTTTTTTGGTTTTAAAACAGCCCCTTTGCACGTGTGGGTTTTTAATATGGGGGGACGTTTTTTTTTAAAAAATTGGTTATTTTTTTTTTTTTCCACAGTTTTGCCCCAAATATTTTTTAAATTTTTTTACCCGTTGTTTTTTGTTTTTTCTGTTGTTTAAATTAATACTTCTGTTTTAGTTTTCACTTGGCCCCCAAGTATGTTAAATTATTATATTTTAAATTTTTTTTGATAAAAATTAATTGCGATCCTAATTGGGTTTGGGGAAGGTTTTGTTATAAAACGGGAAAAAAAAAATTTTAAAAAAAATTTTAAGTTTTTTGCTAATCTGTGGGTTTTAAAAAAAAATTAAAAAATTTACCCCGAAAAGCAAAAGTTCCAACGGGTTGGAGTTGTTTGACGAATAATAAAATTTTGTAAATTTTTTTTTCATAAATTTTTTTTTAAACATCGCTTGGAGGAAGCCCCCAAAGGGGTCAAAATTTTTATTTTTAAAAACTGTAAAAAATGCGTCCCCGATCCGTCTTAAAATCTTGTTTTATTAATAACCCCTTAAATTCAGCCAGTTGGTGATTTTTTTTGCTGCGGCCATCTTTAAAAAAAAACTGTAAAAACCCGGGAAAAACCCCCTTTTTAATTTATCAATGATTTAAAAAAATTTACTAAAGGGGGGGGTCGACGGGGGTTCGGGGTTAATTTTAAGACCACGCCGAATTCCTAAAATTTTTTGGGGCAGAGATTTCCCGTTGTTCCCCCCAAAAAAAAGTGGAGGGCGAACGGAAAAATTTCCTTTTTTTGGTTTGATTGCTATGCATTTCCCATTTTGGTTTTGGTTTGATTTTGTTTTTTATTATTTCTTTTTTTTTGTTGTTGGGTGATTTCTTTTTTTTGGGGGCATTATAATATATTTTTTACATAAAATTTACAATTTTTTTTTTAAAAATTCCACGGGGGCCCCCCCAATTCCCTTTGGGATGTTTCTCCGGGGGCCCCAGATATTGCTCCGACGCTGCGGCTATCTATTCCCTTTAAAGACTGGTAAAGTTTAGGTTTTTTGTACTGTTAACGGATAAGGCCGGCCAAGGGGAAAAAACCTTCTTTCCCAATCGCTGTCACCCGGGGGGCAGCACTCAAATTTAAAACAAAATTTTTTTTTTACGTTCATATTTTTTTCTTGATTTTTTGTTAGCATTTTTTTTTTAAAAACACCATCAAAAATATTGGGGGATTGTTTTTAATGATACGTTTCCCTTTGTTTTTAGCAGCTACAAATTTTTTTAATTGACCTTCATTTAAAGTATAAATTTTTAAAAATTTTCATTTTATATAAAAACTGTAGATTAAATTTTAAAACTGTATTTTACCCCCAAATAGAAATCCTTGTATAAATTTCCCTTTAACCCACTAATGGGTATTTTTTAAAGGGTTTCCCAAGGAAACCCCCCCCAAAGGGGTGTCCAGGTTTTTTCAATATCCCCGGTGCTGTTAAAGCTGTCTTTAAATTTTACAAACATAAAAATTTAAATTTATAGGTTTAAAGGGTTAAAATTCCTTGTGTTATTTGATTTCCCTTCTTCAATTTTTGTTTTTTTTGAAATTGCGTCAAGCGGGTTTCAGGTAGGGCCCGAAAAATTTTTTTTTTTTTTAACTCTCAGAAAAATTGCACCCCGGTTAGTCGTTTGGTTATTTGTTTGAATTTAATTTGTGTATTTTCGTCTGCCCTCACCCGGGGTTTTAAAATATTTGCATTATTTTGTTGTTGGTTACCTGTCGGGCTTTTTTGTTGAAATACGCCCAAAGAATTTTTGGGGCAGTTGTTCGTTTTTGATGTTTTTGGGGCCCCTTTCCACTTTGAAAGTCCGAAAGTATTGGAACCGCTGTCTGAAATACCTTTTCTGTTAAATTTAAATTCTGTTTGTATGCTTACCCAAGCTACTATTTAATTTAAACATTTTAGTGATTGATGGTGTTTTTCCGTGGCATCCCCCAAAGGGTTTTTTGGTTTATGTTAAATTTTCCATCCCCCCCTCCAGATCTAAACAAGCAATCTTTTTTGGTTTGTGTTTAAAAAATAAGGTTGGGTTTTTACCCGGAAATATTTTAAACATTTTGGGGGCAAAAGGGGAAAAACCATGTTTAGGGGAAAGAATTTCATTTTTAAATTTGACGTGATCCTGGGTAAGTTTTTTTGCCTAGAAAAACCCTTCGTTATAGCGTGGTTTTCAAAATCAAGTGTGTTAAGAAGAAAATTTAACATCGCATTTAAAAAGTCTGCACTGCGGGGCGGGTTGGTGTTATATTTGATTTTTTTAAAAGCGGGCTGAAAGGGGAAAACTTTGTAGCGTTTGATTGCATCGGGCAGAGGGCGCCCCCAATTTCTATTTGGCAGCGTTTTAGCAATGAGAAAAAATTTTTCCCCAATTACAGTATTTTCATCAGCATTTAGTCCATTTATTAGCCCCTCCCCTTTAAAAATTCGGGGTTGTTCAGCTATACCCCTTTCCGGTTTTTAAAAAACCCCAATCATATTATTTTGCGTTGATCTGAGTAATCGTCGGAAAAAATTAAAAATTTTAAATTAAAAAATTTTTCCTTGAAACCCTTTTTGATGATTGAAATTTTCTTCTACGGTTTGTTTGGCTGTTAAAATTTAGCCTTTTGTTTGACCTCCAACTTTAATTTATAAGACCCCCTACTTTGCCCCAAATTTGCAATTGCAGCAGGGGGAAGCTCTGTTTTAATTGACCCCCGTTTTCCCCCTTCCCCCATACCCTTTTTGGTGGAAAGTAAAAATTACATTTTCGTCTCGGGTTTTAAAAGGGGTTATTCCCAAAGTTTTATTTGGTTTCGTTAGAATTTTTCTCAAGGTACTCAAAAAATTTTGAATTCCCCCTGTCAAATCGTTGTCAAAGTCATAAGTTTCTGTTAATCGAGAAAATTTTTTTGTAGACATTTTTTTTTATTAGATTATTAAAAATTTTTTTATTGCGGCTTTGTTATTTTTAGTTATTAATTTTTGTATGATCTGCTCCCCCTTTTGGGGGATAATTTTTTTTTTTGTTGTTTTTATCATAGCTTTTTGGTTTCTTTTGTTGGAGGGGTTTTGAGTTTGATTGTTTTATTTCAGATGAAAGCGGTGGATTCTTTTTTATTTTTTTAGTTTTTTTTTGTCCCACCGAAAACCCGGGCAGAGGGGCCCCGTTGCAAAAGCTTTCCCCGCTTTAAAAATAGAAATTTGGGTTTTGAAACCTTTACGCGCGAGTCCGGGAAATTTTTTTAAAAATTTTTGTAAATTTTTTTCCCCAAAAATTTCCCCTACTATTTTTCCTTCGATAAACTTTTTTTCTTTGTTTCTTTTTATTTGATGTTTTTTAATTTTTCCCCTTTGTTTCCCCGTAGATGTAAATAATAATTTTAAAATTATTAAAAAATGAAACCCGGTTTTCCCTGTTTGATCTGAAAAAATGCACCCTTTAAATTTGATATTTGTTCTTAATTTTAAAGGAAAATATATAATATGTGTGGAGTTTTTTGATGAGGCCCTTTTGGGGGGGATTTTGGGTTTGGGGGGAAACTGAAAATGGGTTTGGCCCTTTGCTAATTTTTGATGTAAAAGAGCCAGAGCAGTAGAGAAATTAAACCCTAATATGTATTTATTTCCCGTTTTATTTTGGGGCAGTTCTTGTCTTTGGGGTTTGGGCCTGATAAAGTGCAGTGAAAAGGGTTTTTTCAGTAAACCCAAAACAGTTGTGAAAAAATTTTTCTCTTGGTTCAAGATTGTTGTATTTTTTTTCAAATTTATCCAGTTGAAAATGTTTTTTATAATTTGTGTTAATTAAAAAATTATAGCCACCCGTTAGTTTTTGGGGATGGGGTTTTGTGGGCCCTTGTTTAGATCTTAAATTTTTATAAGTTTTTCGGAAATTTTTTTTTTTTTTGTTGTAGAAATTGGAGTTTGTTGTAATAATAGTAAATATTTTCATCGTTAACTCATTTTTAGGGTTAGGTATGCTTTAAGAAAGGTAAAAGAAATTAATCCAATTTATTTTTGGTTTGCGGGATTTTGTTTTTAGGGGGAAATAAAATTTTTATAAAAATTTTTTTGCGCTATCTTCGTAAAACTGCTAGATTTTTGTTTTAATGTTGTTTGCATTCCTTTAAATTTTAATCATTTTACAAAATTAATTTCCCGCAAATTAAAGTGCGGTTTTTTTAAAAGTTTCTATTGTTCAGAGGGTTAAAAAATTAAACTCGATTTAGATGATCAAGTAGTCAATGATTTTTTTCAATTTTCAAACCCTTAACATTCCCAGCTTCCTTTGATGATATTAATTTTTTTTAATTTAAAAACCTATCTTTTCAGTAGTTTAAAAGGAAATTTATTTTTAAAAACCGTTCTGTTTTTTCTTTTCTTTTATTTTTCAACGGTTTTATCGAGTTTTTTAAAAATTTTTTTTTTTTAAAACTCCCCCCCCCTTTAAAAAAGGTTTTGCTTGCTATTTTCGGGTTTTTTTTAAAATAGTAGGAAATTGCCCCCCCCTTTTCATTTTTATAAGTGGAATAATTATCAATTCGGGAACCCAGTTTAATTCTTTTTTTAGCAGCAGCCCCGCCCTTTAAAATTATTACATTCAAATTTACGATTAATGTTTGAAAATTTCTGCCCCCTTTTCCCCCTTGCTTTTTCTCAAAAACCCCTTATATTTTCTTTTTTTAAAAAAAATCATTTTTATTAAATCCCTTTTTATCTTTTCATTTGCTTTTTTTGGGAAAAATTTAAAATCTTTTTTCCCCACTTCCAAAAATTTTTACATTTGGGATCACCGACTCTTTTTTTGCTCTCTCTGATATCTTTTTTGGCCTGATAAACTTTTTATAATATTTTTTATTCCTTGCGTTGTTAAATTTCTAAAAATTTTGCCAAAATTTCAAAAGGGGTTGTTTATCATTCCCATCTGTTTTGGGTTGTTTGCCCCAGGATAGTAATTTTCTTTTTATGTGCCCTTTTAAAAAATTTTTTCTTTTCTTCAAACGATTTAACAAGGGTTTTTTCAGGACTGCTTTGTTTTTTCCCAACAATTTTAACCCCAAAACCCTTTTTTTTGTGTTGTTTTTAAATTCTTCTTTACAGTGGTTTAGTTTTTGGTTGTTTAACCTAATTAAGTTTTGTAACCCCCGGCCGGGAAAAAGGGAGCTGTTGTTTTGTAGCAGTTAGTGCCCAGTCGGGGGTTTTGTTTCTTTTTTTCTTAAGTGGGTGCCTGGAAATTTAAACAAAATTTTTTTAGATCTTTTTATGTGTTGTCTGTATCTTGTCGGTTTTTTTTCCTTATTTTAATTATTTAAAATTTTTTTTAAAAATTTAAACGCTTTAAATTTTTAAATAAAGTGTTAAAACCCCCCCGCGAAACATTTTTAGTTTGGTTTATTTTTTTAGTTTATCCCAAATTAAAAAAAAAGTTAAAAATTTTTCTTTTGTAGGGATTTTCGGTTAAAATTCAATAAACTTTTTTTGTCCCGCCAAACCCCATTGTCGTTGAAAAATTTTTAAAAAAACCTTTTCCCGTCCGGAAAAAAAAATTTTAAAAAACCCGGTTTTTTCGGGTAAAAAAATATAAAATTTATAAAATCCTTGAAACGGATAAAGGGAAATTTCACTGTTTGTTACGTGACAGTGGGGGAAAAAAATGATTTATTTTTTTATCTCCATGTTTTAGCGGGAAAAAATCATCCAAAAAAAAAAATATCCCTTTTTTTTCATCTGCAAAGTTGATTAAAGGAAATAAAATTTTTTCTGGGGTGCCCAAATTTTAAAAAATTCCTTTTACCCGCTTTAAAATCATCACCCAAAATTTTCATTTTACTCAATTTAAAAAATCAATTTTTCTTGCTTGGGTTTAAATTTTTTGGTAAATTTAAAACCCCTTTTCGTAGTTAAAAATTTTCACCAAGGAAGATTCCCCATAAGCAAAAAATTTTTTTTCCCCGTTCCGTTCGACCAAAAAATTTAAAATTTAAAGACAATTTAGGAAGTCATTGGGGTTTGTTTATTTTTTACTAGTTTTCTGTATCAAAGTTTTAAAATTTTTTAAATTTTGGCCCCTTTTGTATTTTAAATTTAAATGTGTTGTTTTTTTTTTCTTGGTAGGTAAATTTTTGAGGGTTTTTTACAAAATTTTGGAACTTTTTAGGAGATTTATCCCCCAAAAAATTTTAAGGTGACTTATCCAAATTTTTGAAAATCTTTTATCGGTTTAAAAATGAAAAACAAAAATTTTCTAAATCTTACCCCGCGTTTGTTCCCGAAAAGAAATTGTCATTTTCCAGGACAAAAAAGGACGATTTTAAAAACGGAGTAATGTAAAAAATGCAGGTTGTTGTTTTTAAGAAATTTCTTTCTGCGGGTTGCTTAAAAATTTTCGGTTTCTTTTAACAAATCTAGGTTTTATAAAGTTTTGGTAGGTTTAGTTAATGGGTTTTTTTTAAAAAGATGGTTTTTTGTATTTTGGGGGAAAATTGTTATGAAACAAAATTTAAAATTACGACTTGGGAAAACCCCAATGGGGATGGGGAATTTTGTCACTAAAAAAAAAATTTTCAAAGATTGGGGCTTAATTACTAATGAAAACACAGCGGTCCCAAAATGGGGTTTTAACCCGTCACGTGAACCCTTTTTAAAATTTTCGCAGAAGCTAAACAAAATTTTTGAGATGAAATTTTTTTTGGGAAAATATCAAATGTTGGCATTACAAATCGGTTAAAAATTAAACCCCAAAATTTTTAAAGATTTTTAAAACAGAAAATTTAATGATATTTTTAGGGGATTTTCCGGGAATTTTTGTTGGGGGAAAAAGAAGGGATGGTTAAATTTCACAAAAAAGATTAAAATTTTTGTGTATATGTTTGGGTTCCCCCGGGTTTTTAACCCCGGTGGCACCCCCCAAAAAAAAATTTTTATTTAAAAATTTTTTGCAAGAAGTTTCCGGTTTTTTGTAAAAGATTTTCAGTGATTTGCAGTGCCAAAGTTTAGAATATTACCCAAAAAAAATTTTTTTCGTCCCTCCAAAAAGATGAATTTATTGGGATTTTTATTTTGAATAAAAAAAAATTTGAAAAAAGAATTTGTAATTGAACCAGTTGATAAAATTTAAAAATTTGCGGGAAATTTTTTTGGTTTTTGGGAAATTTTTAAAATGAACAACCCGCTCTTTTTATGGATTAAAAACCCCCAAAAATTGGACTATGTGAACTTTTATTATAATAAAAAAAGGGAAAAGTTTTTTTCAATCTTTTTTAAAAAAATTTTTCCAAAAAAAGTTTTGGACGCACTAAACAAAACTACAAAAATTTTTAAAAAAAAAATTGGGTGGGGGTTTTTTAAAAAAGTTATAAAATTTTACAAGATTTTTGGTATATATATCTACCATTGTTAATGACCAGGCCCCGGGAAAAATTTCAAGTGGGTTTTCGTTTTAAATTTAAACCCCTTTTTGGGAAAATTTTATTGGTATTGGTGTTTCATTCCCCGCGGGTTTTTTAAAAAAAATTTGAACCAAAATTTTGATAAAAAAGAATTTGGGTTTTTTAACATAAATTTTTTAAAATTACAAGAAACTACTTTAAACGATCCGGGCTTAAACGAGGAGGTCAAAAAATTTAAAATGGGGTGAATTTTTTAGTTTAATTTCGTTTTTTTTGCAAAAGGTTTAAAAGAAATTTTTTCCCAAAAGGGGGTTAGAAAGTATGAAAAAAAAATATCACAAAAAATATGAGTAACATAAAATTTTATCTAAACTTAAGATATAATATAACTAAAATAATATCATTTTCATTCTAATGCTAGTTTAATTTCCACCTTGTTAACTGAAACGTTCTAACACAGTTTAATTTTCATCCTGTTATCTTGTGGTAAAACCCGTTTGCCGTCTTTAGAATAATTGTATTCCACACATGCGCTGTTCTAACAAATTAGTCACCTCTGTATCAGAGCTTATCGCATTCCAACACCTGTTGTTTTGTTTGGTTACAAAATACCTGTTTACAGGTAGTAGTAGGGGGAAAAAAAAGAGGTGGGGGAGGGTGAGTCAAAACCCTGTTTTATTTTGGAAAAAAAGGGGGTGGGGTGGGGGATAATTTAGGACTATAATTTATACTTGTTTGGAGGGTAAAAAAACAAAGTGAGTTGAAAACCTGGTTTTCCTCTAGGGTGAGTTGAAAACCTGGTTTATTTTGGAAGAAAAGGGGGTGGGGTGGGGGATAATTTATACTTGTTTGGAGGGTAAAAAAACAAAGTGAGTTGAAAACCTGGTTTTCCTATACTACTATGTCTTTGACTCCAGCTTGCCAATATTTATATATATTCTCATTAATTAGGTATATTAAGACAAGATGGGTAAAAAGATTGTTGGAAAATGAGAATGGAGCTTGACAGAACTTAGTCAATAAAATTATGCTCAGAAATGAAAAGGATATTTGGAACTTAGGGAGAAGGAAATTAAAAGAATTTAGCAAGCTTGTTAAAAACAGTTTTTGTAAAGATGTCATTTTGGGAGTGTCTTATTGGAAAGAGGAACCGCAAAGTGCAAATGAGTTCTTATCCATGAGCATTTTTAATTTTATCCCCGCTAGAATGTTCTATCAATTTAAATCCTGGACAGAAGCCGGTTTTTAAATTTTGACCGATCTAGTAGATGTTCATGGCAATGCATTACCTTTTGAAATGATAAAACAAACAAAACTCCTTAGTATCCAAAATTCCAAAAGCATGGAAAGATACTATAAAAGAAAAAAATTAGTACATACCAATTTTGAAAGGCAGGAGGATAAAATAATGGATCTGAGAAAATATAATTCTTTCAGGTTTGTTTACAAGGATCTTTAAAAAAGGGCTAAAAGGCAACACATTGTTAAAAAAATCTTGGATGCAATTATTAAATACAAATATAAGTAGTGAGGAGTGGTCTGAGATTTATAGCAGGGAGGAATTTTGTACCAAGGATACAAATTTGATCTCTTTTAACTTTAGACTAATCCACAGAATAATCGCTAATAATGACTTTTTGAAAAGAATAAACATATTGGACGACAACAAATGTACGTTTTGCAAGAGAGAGAATGAAAGTATTGAACATCTCTTCTATGATTGCAATATTACTTCACAGTTCTGGTTCAGTTTTATGGATCATTTTGCACCATCTTGCCAAAATATTGTACATTTGTCAAAAAAAGAAATACTTTTAGGAAATGAACAACAGGACAGTTTGTGTAATTTCTTGCTTATTTTGGGAAAATATTACATTTATACTTGCAGAATCAATATGCAAAATCCTTCCATCTATGCCTTTAAGCAGAGTTGTAATGTGTGTAGAAGAACGTTGACAAACCTGCTAAGATAAACAAAACAGAGGACCAATTAAGAAATGGATCTCAATAGATCAATAGGTAACTTGTAAATGATCGAATGGTATACAGGAACAAAATACTATTTTCTAAAGCTTGTCACCTACATTGTGCCACATGCGTGTATGCATGAGTGTGTGAATGTTGGTGTTGTCTTTTATTTTTTATTTTTTTTTTTAATATAGATTATATTTATTATCTCTATGTTATCTGGAAACAAGAAATTTTGATTTTAAGGTGACCTTGTGATGGTTCCCCGACTCATTGGTCAACCTATTACGGGGATAATAAAATTTGGAGAAAAAAATAATCTCAATTGAAAGGGAGCAGGACGGAAATATATCAATCAATTGGATTATTTCTGGTAGGCTTCCGTGGTGTGTCATTGCGAAAGACTATTTGCTACATTTTTCTCCGTACTAAAAATATGATTTATGATAATGTGTCGTAAAATATCAAACTCAAACAAAAATAACTATATTCTGATCAAATATTACTCTCAGTTATGACAGTTAATATGAATTATTATTCTGAAGTATGAAATTTACTTCATTTTTATTAATATGTATTTTGCACATACACTTGAACTGAATATGTATACTTAATGCGATGTTAAATTGTGACAATTAACTCAATGATATATATTTAATAGGACTGGAAGTATTCCAGTG
Source organism: Potamilus streckersoni (assembly GCA_016746295.1). Lineage (NCBI taxonomy): Eukaryota > Metazoa > Mollusca > Bivalvia > Unionida > Unionidae > Potamilus > Potamilus streckersoni. Next base: position 22,095 of record JAEAOA010001463.1, read on the forward strand.
ATGCGTATGAGGATTGTTTTGTTCAGTTCATTTGTATGATTTTTCACATTCTTTTGATGTGAATGGGGATCGTTCTAATGAGATTATCCACAAAAGCTAAATTGTAACGGTTATGATGCGTGTGTGAGAAATGAGTTATACCTTTTAATACGTTCATATCTCCTAGTTTCATAAAGGGATGAAATTCTTTTCCAGTTATATGATGCAAGATTCTCGTAGGGTCATGAAAGATGCACATTGCTGGAAATACTTTAATTTAAACATGAAAAATAATTTTTTTAAATTATTTTAAATGAAGAAAGATCAATGATCTCTTGCCCCGTCCGAATTTAAAATCAATTTTTAATTTCATATATTCCAATTTGTAGGTATTATAATAAACAATGAGAATCTTTAAACCAAAAGAACAAATATTTTGAAATGTTTGAAAATATTTGACTGTTTCATGAATATTTAATTAAAGGTTATTCTAAGTAAGATGTATAGTGGTAATGAGATGTTTTATTCTATCCCTCCATTCATGAATTTCATTGAAAGGAATTTGAATACGTATGACCACGTGACAATACAATTTAAGTGGAGAACATTGTCTTTCATAAAAGGAAGATCTCACTGAAAAGTCTTTCTTTGCCAATTTAATAATTGATAGCTGAAAATAAGCATACATACGAAAACAAAATTTTTTAATCAAGGCACGTTCAACACGTTTATTTTAATCTATTTTTCATTATTGCAATAAGATAAAAAAGCACAACAAAATATCCAAAATATATATTTATTAACGGGCGTTATTATACACAAACTCACTTGTTACCAATACATGGTCACTTATTGCAAAGTTTCGTAGATTTTACAATGAGATAGATATTTATGTTACTTAAATAAAAAACATGGAGTAACTCATTAACCATTGTATAGAGATCAGAATTATTAAACAGTTTAATTTTTTCACTGTAAATATCATATCATTTAGGATAATGGCACCTCTCTCTCTCTCTCTCTCTCACACACACACAAGGACTAACATGTTTTCACATTTATAACTTACGTACTTTATTTAGCATCTGAATGTAAATTAACACTTGTGTTCCAAAAATCTCGGTCAGGAGTGTGGGTGGGTAAAACCGGCTGTAGCGCATGGCACCAAGGGAGGGATTTTCTTTCCAACCAGAATTCTGGAAATACATTTTTAAGATTAAAAAAATTCCATACTATGCATATTCTTAGTTTCAAATGATAAATTCTTCATATTTATCACCAACTTGTATTATTTTTCTATGACAAGGTGCGATAAGAGACGATTTATGTCCGGTCTTTTCTAAAAAATAATCCTATATGTGTTAGTGGAATTCATGGATTTTTAAGATCCAACGACCTAAATCTGTCAGTTTGAATTGTGACCGCTTAATTTTCCTCACATAACCAATGATTCTAAATTCATGTCTTCTAATAAAATGAATGTTCATAATGACGTAATGCACCACGGCCACAGGGTAATAGTGTCCCTTCAGAAGAAAAGAAAACGTCGCTAAATTTTTAACGTAACGTTAACAATTTTTCAGTCCCATCGCTATGATGTCTGCAGTGCGGCAGTTTATAGCAAGGTCTAGCGTTGGGGAATTATGCCGCAGACATGTAGCATGATGTCCCATCGTCACATTTTCCTGACACCAGGCTGATCAGTTCTAACACTAACCTCTTATTGCTGAGCGCCCAGCGCGGCAGCAGTTAGTACCGATTTTGTAAGATTTTCGGCCGGTGATTATACCCAAGACCGTCTAAGGCTGACGCATTAACCATTAAGCAACCGGAGCGGTTGATGCATCGCTAAGTAAGGATTCGGGTATACTTTTACGTATCCAGAGAGAGAGGTATGTAATCATTTGTTAGAAGAAAACTAACATGCGTCACAATAGCATTATTTTTCTGTGCTTCACAACAGTGCAGTCTGTAAGGAAATAAATGTACTGAATTCGCGCATATATCCTAGTTCTGTCATGATTTAATATTGCACAGTGCCCTTACCATGACATGGCAGCAATTGTTTAGTTCCAGCTAGTTCTGCCAACTATGGCTGTCTGTACCCCTAAATGTCCCTAACTGAGTACGCAGTACGAAAAACTGGAGGTGCAAAGGTGCTGCGGGGACCATAATAAGAAACAAGTTTGATACAGTGTCAACAAAAAATAATTATAATAATTATTTGCAAACAAATTATTCATTCAAACAAAGTTAAACTAAATGAAGACAGTTTTCAGAATGAAAGACTAATCTGTTTTTCGCAGTGACAAAATAGAGTACAGAAACAGTTTTTAAATGATTTTCTGAACCAACCCTTGGTATTGATTGCATATCATTGTTCCTACATTTTTATATCTATATTTAAATTTGCGTCAGTTGATTAATTACAATTATTCAAAAAAAATTTATTTCACTATGTAAGAAGGTGAATCGAATGTTTCAACATCATATTTAATAGTATTTTCCAATCTATAGTTACATATTTGGTTTGATGAAGGACACACATTTCTGCTAATTGTCGTTGTTACGGTAACTGTATTAGAAATGTACGACTGGTGGAAATAACTCTATTAGCAATATACGTCAAGGCCCAGTTTCACAGAACGACGTACGCCGAAGATTTTCTTCAAGATTTTACTTGCGTAATTTCGGGTGTTTCACTACCGAGAATTACGCGTATTTTTCTTATGTTTCCCCGTATGATTTTACGTAAGTTTAAGAGAACTACTATGCAGCAGTAATCTGCAAGTTTTTTTCGTATGTTTGGAGAGAGTCGCAATAAGACGTTTATTTTGAGATACGCCATGAACTTCCATTATCTACCATATAGCGGGTTCTTTATTTCAAATCATTTTTAAAATGATGGTCTGCAAAACAAATACGTAAACATTTATATGTGTATGAGACATTTTACTTGGTTGATTATTCTGAAACAATATCGACACATTTCACTTGGTTAATTACTCCGAAAAATATCGATGTATTTTACTTGGTTGATTATTCCTAAAACAAATATCAATGCATTTTACATGGTTGATTATCACGAACAAATATCAATCCATTTTCCTGGGTTGATTATTCCGAGAAAAAAAATATCAATACGATTTACTTGGTTAATTATTCCGAAAAATATCAATATATTTTACTTGGTTGATTATTCCTACAAACTATCAATACATTTTACTTGGTTGATTATTGCCGAAAACAACATATCAATACGTTTTACTTTCTTGATTTTTTCCTAAACAATTATCAATACATTTTACTTGGTTGATTATTCATAACACCAAACAATACATTTTACTTGGTTGATTATTGCGAAAAATATCAATACATTATACTAGATTGATTATTTGCAAAAAAATATATAAATACATTTTACTTGTTAATTAGTCCAAAAAATATCAATACATTTTATTTGGTTGATTATTCCGAAAAAATATCAATAAATTTTACTAGGTTGATTATTCTGTCAAAATATCAATACATTTTACTTGGTTGATTATTCCGAAAAAATATCAATACGTTTTATTTTCTTGATTTTTCCTAAACAATTATCAGTACAATTTACTTAGTTGATTATTCCTAAAACAAAAAAAAATATTTTACTCCGTTGAATAGTCCGAAAAATATATCAATATATATTTTACTTGGTTGATTATTCCGAACAATATCAATACATTGTACTTCGTTGATTATTCCGGAAAATATAAATGAGCAAGACATTAGGTCATCCATTTGAATTAAATGCCTTCAAAAACTAAGGCAAAAAATTACTTTTTCATATATTGTATGTCAAAGTCAGGAATTGAATATATACAGACAGGAATTAAATAAAGTGAAATTTAGAATATGTTGATGTTTTAAAATAGCTGAATCAAGATGCTGAAAATCTAGAGCAGTCGACTAGTTCTTTTTTATACCTTCAGTTATGCTCTTATATATTTTGTCATTATCAGTAACACTGCCTCTGATATGGTAAAATCTCCTTCAGGCTGGTATCTCCTCACCGCTAAATCAAGTCTAGTTAAATGTGTTTAGGAATATTTCGGTATATTCGCTATCATTAACATCTTTCACGTTCACCTTATGATCCGCCGGCATTAATATTTCAACTGAATGTTTTGTTCCTATGTTGATCACAACGCCAAGCGAGTTACCGGTAAAAAAAATCTGCTTACACCAGAAAATCTCTTGATGTCTAGCAAAATGTTAACTATTATCGACATCTGGTGTAAATTTTCCATCTTATACTATTGTTTTACAAATCTCTAATTAACAGATTTCACAGCACTCTCAATGAAAAAATATAGAACAATAAACGTAGAATGTCAAATTGGCTGAGATAGCAAACCAATGTCTTTCTTGACATAAAGACCTCGACCTAAAAATATATCAACCTTCTTTGCCGGCTTTGATAACAGCTTTGTTAATAAATGTTTACTTAAACAAATTTCTCTGAAGAAACCCTAGGTCATCTACTTCAGCCAACAATCAAATTCCATCATGTACAAAGGTCAAAAGATCAGTTTTTGTATAAAGATTTCTAAGTTATATTTATTTTGGAAATGCCATGTACGTCAACGCACCATGCGGCAGAGCGGCTTGCCAATCCATATATTACATCAAAATCTAATTGAATTCTTACAGGAACAGATTTAATATCACTGTCAGATAATATTTTTCAGGGGATATGAAGAGAAAAAAAATGAGTATACTACATATTGGTCTGACTGGGAATTTGATAAGATAACGGAAATACTGTTCTACGCTATGAAATGAAATCTTTTGATAAGTAGCTGATATGTCGAACTGCCAAATAAATCAAAACCTCAAAATGTTGGATTATTGTACATAATTATAACAAATGTTTTCATTCAGCCATACTATCAGAATATTTTCCTGCACGAAGCCATCCTTATATGGTATCAAACTATTCTGGTCATGTGAATAATATAAACTTTGTCAAGCAGGCAGTTGTAAAATTGTTCTGATGTAGGAGGTAAACTAGTTGTTAGGCTTTCTTGGATATCATGCATTAGCTGGGTTCTGGTACTTGATAAACACCTTGAATATTGCTCTAATGTTCTGAAAATTTATATGCTTGGCGAAGATGAAAAATGTACAATTTATAAATTACAGACACAAGATGGACGTGTCGTTTATAGTATGTGCAGATTTTGAGTCCATTTTACCTTCAATGCAATGAACAGAACATATCCCTGATAAATCTTTGACAAGAAAAATACATAGGCATATTTCCTATGGAATGGTGTATGAGATCGTTTGTGCAGTTGATAAATCTTTACAAAAAGCAACAAATATTTATTATGGAAAGTAACCAGCTGTATTGTTGCTAAGGAACGTGTTCGGCTAAATTGATCT
>JAEAOA010001463.1:32500-57500 GCA_016746295.1 Potamilus streckersoni
GATACTAATTAGGACAAGAAAAAATCCAAGGAACGCATATTGAATTGCCCACAAAAGAGACTGTCCAGTACCCGTTTCTATACATCAATATGTCTATTTATAGCATTATAGACTTTTTTAAAATTAATGAATACACAATTAATCAATTATTCTAGCAAAATCATTGACTGTTGTCTGTTATAATTCAAAACAAAATTGCAATCATATGGCGCGAAATATTATAATTGGCAAAGTATAATAGCCACAAAATAGCATCACTAAATAACCTCAGTTTTCCCGAAGATGAACCCATTCCGGTATTGACTGAATTCGAATTAAAATCACTTATTGGCAGTTACTTCCACATGCAACTAATTTGAATGATGCGCTTTTGAAGTGATAACCGTTTGCCCATGCAATTGGGTTACTAACCATTTTGCCACATGGGCTGAAAACGAGCATAAATTTAACGAATTCTAAATTTAAGTCTTTTATATCGGAGTAGCTTGAATTTCACTGGATTATATAACTATGACCCTAAAGTCATATTTCTATCTGATTATTCTTAGCTTATATCTCTTGGACAGCGTGTTTGCAGATTTTGGTAATATACGGTATTAACATTCTCCTGCTACAAAATGATCTGAAAATTACAAATCACCTACGATCAGCTACAGGCTCTCAAGCAGTTGTAGCCCTATATGCCTTATGAAAAGATTATAAGATTAGTTTAAGAAAATAATGTGCGTGTGTTTTCACCCTTGAAATGAGTTGTAGTCTAGCCATTAAAGTTGTTTCGCCAAACCATATTTTGTGCTATTTGATAACAAATGGTATGCTATTTGCAGTTTTGTTTTTTAATCAGTATAACACAAGTTGTATCTAGTTACCAACACAAAGGGTCAATACGTATTTTCAACTCCTTAACTGGACATATTTACTAACGACATTTTAGACCATTGTTACAGAGACTGATAATTTTTTATGAACTTAAAAATCAAGGAAGTTTGCTTTCTGTCTTTGTCATCCCAGTTCTGCTCGTCAGTATCGTATTAGGCATATTACTCATTCACTAATCGATATTACATGACAAAGAAATAATGAGCATAATGAGCAATTACATTACATTTAAAACGGAAAAGGTGTAGTCAAGAAAAAAAATAGAAATTTGCACAGTAACAAAATCATTTATTTCAGAGAATTGTTGTGTGGACAATTAGGACATTGCGCCTTGCAAAATTGATATAATGATTTATGTAGTCCATTTCTAAGGCTGGTTGTGATCAAGGTGCTGCGTCTCATAAATTAATCTAATGATTTATGCAGCCAGCTGCAATTGGGTATTTTTCTAAGGTTTCAAAAACAAGCAAATGTATACTCTTAACGTGTTGTTATGTTTAAGCGCACGAAATCAATACTCTGCAAACGAGAATTAATTATGTAAGGACTACATGTATCTTTGGAAATTTTCTAACGTCTGAAAAAAAATATGCGTAAATTAATCTTTGGATTGGGTTGTAACAGCGTGACAGTTTTATTCTCGAAATTGCTCTATAACTGCTGAAAACAAGACGTGGATATGAGCTGATACGTTTACAACTGAAAACAGACTATTATTTTATTATATATATATATATATATATATATATATATATATATATATATATATATATATATATATATGAGAGACAAACAGACAACTTTAGAATGGAAATATATCTTTCAGTACTAGTTTCATCTATATAATACAACAGACAGGATGAAAGAGCAGTACCCCATGAAATTTGCAATTGTTTCTTGATAAATGGTACATCAAGAAACTCCGTTAAATATTTGGGTAATGTAGTCCTTTGTAAAATTTAATGGTAGTGTACATTGATGTTGTGACTACAATGGCAGTATTTATGGTAGGAAACCAGTAAATTACAAAATGGATTAAAGAAGGGACTCTGCAAATACCATTTATGTCGCCATGGTGGCAAATGTGATGCAGTTGTAATGGTGTGATGTGCTTTGAAACCATAGATTGACTGGCCTAAGGTGGATTGTTAAAATAGTTCCCTGTGTAACGGAAAGTTGTACAGTTTCAACAGTGCGAACTGCACACGTTTCGGAAATATGACGAAGAGAAACTATGCAGATGTGCGGTTGATAGATATTTCGCAAGTTGTAAATAATGTGGTCTTGCATTGTTTAGAGTAAAATATATGTATAGAATGGACACGTCAGGATTTCTAATTTACAACTGAAGTTGTAAAGCAGTCGTCGGAAATTTAGGGTAAACTTATGACTTCTATCGGGAATTGCTCCACTGTTTGATACCGCTCGGTCAAGCTAAGACCTCTGGCTTGTAACATTATGCAACACTGGTCGGCATAATTCATGCAGATGTTTGTATAACTTATTTGCATGATACAAAACTTAGGTTCTACAGGGGAATATGCTGCAGAGTAATATGTTTAGAACATCAGTGTATTTTTATATATGTATTATATAATAATTTTATCGGTTACTTAATCCTTGCAAAATCGTGGACTATATTTTGTCTATATTACACGGCTTCAAAAATGGTATTGCGGTTTAAGAACTAATTTCATTCTAAGCAGGCAATGTATGATCATGCAGTAGACAATGTATCCTTTTATTTATTAAAATTTTATGTTGGTCCATTTGAAAGTAAAGTCACAACATACATTTTCAACCAGGCACACGAATGAACATAATATCCCCATTGTCCAGAAGAAACGTGAGACCCATAGTATTGAAAATATGTTTATCATGTGAACACTTTTTTTAAAGAAATGGTCCTAGCTATTGAGCAACCAAATGAGACAATCTTTGAGGGGTCAAGACAAATCGGATAAAAAAATATACATTGATACACGAACCACAATGGGAATAACTGGTCATCAATAACCATCTGAATTAGTATTTTTAAATTTTGAGAATAATCCGGTTGCACGTATGTCTCATCGATCGATCAGGTTTATGGGTCGCAGACAGAATATTGATTCTGGTTTGTAGATAGCTCAGCTGTATTTTACATCATTATATCCAATCTATTATTTTTTGTTTGAGCACTTGGATTTGCTGAGGCAAACTGGATATACATTTTCGGTCCGAGGGTAATGAAGTGCTATTTCTAATTACAGTGCAATCGCTGTCGTACTCTCAGAAAAAAAAAACAATTTTGCATGAAGGTGTTGGTGGAAGAATATGAGTCACTGATGAGTCCGTTGAAAACATCTTTTCCAAAAATGTAATTGCATCGCAAGCGATTTAGTCGAAGATTTATTGGGCACAAAGGGCTAGCGTGTTGGGTCCAAAAAAGATTATTTCAAGTCTTCCAGGAATCTTGTTATAGGCTCCTAGATGCACTTCTCACAAGCTCGATGAGCAACACAGAAATTAGGAATGTGAATGCCGGCCTATGCATGCATTCGAAATCGAAAAAGACGAAATTATCTTTCTTCTTTAAATTGAATGGAATTTTTTAATGGAGCACTGGTGTTCCAAGTACGAGATTTGGTGAACAATGTGACATCGTGTCTTTCCTGAACATGCATGCGTCTCTTGGCACTTTTGTTACATACGCCTTGTCCACAAGTAGGTACAATCTCAAGGAGTTGACAAGAACCGTACCGCTGTGATCTTTGCGTCACTAGATTTTGTTGATAACAGGTAGGCCTTACAACAGTGCGCTGACAAGCTGGGAAATGGACTCAGTTTTGTCCTTCGTCAAGACAGGGCTTAGGGACTAAACGCCCCTCACATTTTGATTCGTATGGCTTGTCTTGCTCTCGATATGTGTAGCTATAGTCACTTCTTACAGTAATAACCGTTTCCCAGGAATACTAGCAATAGCATCCAAATAATCATCATGATGATAGACGTGAATGTATTTTCTGTTTTTGAATTTTTTTTACTCGAAACAGCAGAGGTCAGCGTTTCTTGAGGGTGAACTTTCAAGGTGTAGCATGGAGCTAAGACGTCATGGAAGATATTGTATTTCATGAATGACAGTGTGTTTTTGGATATCCCCACTTGTTGTGTTGTAACAGGAGTTCTGCTTTATTCGTTGTTTGGCTCGGTCCGATTGTCGAATACTTTCCAGGCTCCTTTCCATTTTGTCGTTTCCTTCCTATCGGCATACTTTCGTCCCACGATGATGGCACGGGTTATCACAGCTTGTCTTGCGGGTTGTTAATTTGAACGAGACTGCGTTTGATGCTGAAAAGGTCGTCCAACAATAACACCTTTCTGCCTTGTCTGGTCTCTTAGGGAAGAGACAAGTATATCATGAACAGTATCGCTTTTCCATCGGTGATGTGAAACTTGTCGTTGGAATGCTGAACGTGTTTAATCGTGTCGATGACTTTGGAAGGTGTCAATTATGATGGGGTGCTAAACTTGATCCAAATGAGGGACTTAGCTGTAACGATGACTGAAAAGTCTCCAGCAATTGTCATCTTTGGCTTCATATTGCCATTTGAGTGAGGTTAACAAAGAATACAACACGTCGGTGATTAACCCTTCTGCTTTCTCCAGCGGACTTCAAAATCTTTAAACTTCACCGTGTTCATATAGGCCATGGTTCTAAATTTTCTAGATGAGCATTTGACCAATTCTCGAATGCCAAAGTACATTTCAGGGTTTAATGGTGGTGGTGGTTACCTTTTTTGGTTGTGTCTGGATTCTGGCTCACTCGTGTCATTTTTAAAATCGCTGGCATAAATTTGAGCCAAGACTTCAGCTACCTCTTCCTTTCTTTTCCTTTCTTTACGAAGTGATGCGATAGTTACATCTTGACTGCAAAATGTTTAATGAATACATTTCAAAGTCCATGGACTCCTATATATTCATCTCAATGACTACATTTAAAACGCCAAGGACCTCTATATATTCATGTCAGACCAGTGTACATCTAACTGGGCAGTGCCTTCACTCTCAGCATTAATTTCTCTCTCAAGCTGACAAGCTCGGTGGAAGAAGCGACACAAAATGAACTTCTGATATCTTTGCGAGGTGCCATTAGAAAGCTTTCTTTATATAAGCTAGCGAAATACTCCTCCTTCTTTCGAGAAAAATGTCAAGACAAATCCTATATCTGTCAGAAAAAGAAAAAAGTGTATTAGGCTACATAATGTCCAGACCGTCATAAAACACAAGACGATCGTCAAAAGAGACAAAGTCAAGATACCTGTTACCATTGTAAAGAGTGCGAATATTGGATTTCAGACCGCCATAAGAAACAACAGGAGCAGGAGGAGGAGGAAGAAGAGGTGCCCTTGGCAAAGGAAGAACCGAGATACATTCAGAAAGAGAAAAAATAAGGACGAGAAAAGAGTCGGGAAGAAGAGGAGGAAAAACCTGTGAAAGTGAAGGAAAAAAATCATAAATCAGGAAATGAAAAAGGAAAAGACACAAAATAAGTCTATCAACATTTTTAAAGTGTTATATTGTGAAATGGAATGTACAAATGTTTTTTTTTTCAGAAAGGAGCAGACTAAAAATAAAGTGTCTCCTAATTTTGAATTTTTTTAATAATAGCATACATTCACGAAATCATACATGTATATCGTTGGTATAAGAGATTTTGAGTTTAATTGATTTTGGCAAATTGAATAATAACTCTTTTCGAAAGATGATGGCTCCGAAAAGAACCTTTGTGTTTAGTTTCAAAAATGCAAAGCCAGGAACGAGGAGTGATCAGCTTTAAATTCTAGGCCAAGTTCCACTTCTTGACTTGCACCCGTCGATGATGTAGAAAGAAATTACTAGGCTTGGTGTATCATGCGCTGTAATCGGATTGGGCGTTTTGGCTCTTGAAGGTCTTTTTCTCTTGGATCTTGATAAAGAAGTCTACTACATCGTCCACTTCTTCTCTCTGTTCCGTTTTAAAATTTTCCACGTTTGGTAAAGGAGAAAGTGGAGAAGGTGCTGGTATTGAAACAAATTCTTCCGAAAAAGAGAGGACAGCGTTGACTTTGATTTCCTCTGCTATGCCATCGCTTCTCGTCAGCATGGCCGGTGCACTCAGATGCATCATCTTCTTAGTTTCCGTCATGTTTCAAAAACAAAATAAACGCTAGTGCTTCTAAATATGGAATGTGACGTCAGTTATCTCTCCGGATTGGAAGACATACTACACGCATTAGCTGAATTTTATAACCAAGATGAGCTTTTGGAAAAGAAGGATCTCTGTGGAAAGAAAATGTCTGAAGCGAGTCCTCGTGTACGCTCCGGAGAATAGAAGAAAGTTAAGAAAGAGAATAAGATATACGTGCGGATATATATTTCCCATTGACTACTTACATGTCCTTTAGAGCTGTTTCACTTTGATTTTTGTTGCATCATAACATGTACGATTTACAACCACTGTCATTTCAATCAAAAGCCATGTAAACATGTAAACCTCTGCATTCTTCATTTTTTATTGACTGCTACTGTCACACTTCAAACTTCTACACGCATCGCATAGATCACATTCTTAAATTCTGCGCATTAATAAGAATGGCCGTTAATTATATTGCAGCTATTATTTGTCATCAGATGTTAAAATCCAAATTTAAACAAGGAAATATTAACCAGTCTTTGACCTGAAAGTCAGATGCCCTTGATTGTGATGTCATTAAGGTCACTCGCAAATGCTTCTTTAGTATGTACAGTACTGTTTTCATAATGAAGGTAAAAATGTCAAACTAAAGATAAAAGCAACTTATATTTTTAGTTTGAAGCACTTAAACAGAGATATAAATATTTTAAATGTTACTAGTTTTGCAAAATTATCTAATAATAATAACGAAGATGATGTTGATGATGATGATGATAATTGGTGATGGTAAGAGATCATGATGCTAAAAAAATTATGACATTCTACTAGATATATATATATATATATATATATATATATATATATATATATATATATATATATATATATATATATATATATATATATATATATATATATATATATAGATTCTCTATCAAGCATATATATATATAGATTCTCTATCAAGCATATATAAACTAATATTGTCAATTGTTTTCCACAGGCAACCATGGCCACAAGTACAACAGACTTCTGGTTTTGTCCCCAGAAATGGTGATGGTAGTAGATTGCGAGGCAGAGTCTCTTAGTCTTTACAATCTAAAAAATGGACATATAATGGCTGTATACCACACGCTGAAATCAATTCTCCAGGATGCATGCATATGTAGCATACATGATACTGACATCACAATCGCGTTGTGCCTTTTAAATCATCTGATAGAAATTCTGGTTATTAAAACAAGAGGACAGACGGTAACGACAACAGTTATTAGGACATTGAATGTAAGGACAGAATTTGATTTCTGTTATGGAGTGAAATACCGGAAAGAAAATCTTCTGATTCTTGGCCAGAGAATGGACAATATATTACAGTATAATCTATGTTGCGGCATTGTGCCTATTACAGGCAGCAATCCGGGCCAAGTTCATAACATTTGTAAATGTGAGGAGGTTAATTGGATCTCTTTGTCCTTAAATCCCAACGATGATAATATGGTTTATATTACCTATTGGGCTCCTGATGAGTACCGAGACGATTCTGGAGTATATGGATATAGAAATAATACCCGGAAATTTGTATATCGACATAACGATTTGGCTCATCCCACAGGTATGACTGTAGATAGACGGGGATTTATATTTATTTGCAACATGGGCCCTGACTGTATTTTTCAGCTGACCGAGAAAGGTCAGCTAGTGACAATACTTAAAGAGGGGATACCATCAAGACTACAGGCCATATTTTTTGAAGAACAAGAAGGATTGTTGTACTTAGCAACCGGCAACAGTAATATTATTTCTATTTACAAACAAGTGTATTCGGATCAACAAGGTAATAGTATTTATTATCTTATCGTTTTACGCAGATAAATGTTTGCTACATGCATTATAAAATAGATGAAAATCAAAATGGAAATAATAATGATTCCAATTGTTCTTTCTCCTAATTAGAAAAGATGACAATTTTGTATTAAATATGTCTATATCTATAGGTGTTGAAAGAATACATTATATAATGTACAAAGTAATAGGTTTATGTTTGCATATACATATAAGTATTTCCAAAAAAAATTATATTCGGACGTACAGACTTGGTATGGCAACTACCTTTGATTTGCCAGTGAGTTTGAAGTATACATATGCATTATTATCTTTTGTAGCCTTACTGTTATCCTGGTATCACACCATACGTTATTTGTTACAAGTCTATGCTCTTAATATAAGTTACAGAATGAAAGGCAAAATGATTTGTAAAATTAAACGATATATTTCCCAAGATTACAAAATGTAGATGAGAAAATACGTACAGTATTAAAAATTAAATCCCAAATTAATCCAAAAGTTACAGAAAAAGTCATAATAAATGAAAGTACTGAATAAATTCACTCAAAGTCCAGAATAAGTCCAAAAACTGAAGGCAATGATGTGTTTGTTCTAGATTATAGAGTATTATGTGTCAGCTATCTTTTGTTTAATCAGTCATATAACTACAGGTTTAAATTCACTATAAATTCTAGTGAATGTATCTGTCAATGAATTTTATAAGAGCACTTCTGTTTTTCCAGTAAACATGATCACGTGAATTCATTAATTTGAAAAAAAAATAGAATTCTGTCCAACTCGACACAATATATAATACACCTTCAAAGTAATTGATCCTAAAGCACAACTGAAACAATCCTCTTACTTATAAGATTATATAGTTCTATACTTGACCGCAGGTCAGAGTTAGCATTTGATAAAACAAACTATTACCAAATGGAAAATAACCATTTAGAATGATCCTGATGTTTCAAAAATAAAGAAAATTGCTGGATTACGTAAAATAGACTAAAACAAGCCCAAACCATAGTCCTTACCAAAAATAACATATTTACTTCTTTTAATAATAATCCTAATTTTAAACCCATACACAGAGAATAATTAGCTAAATATTAGTAGTTTTCAAAATATAAACAAAAAGGTCAATTTGGTTCAAGCTAAAATGAACTGTCTGGATACGATCAAGTCCAACATACAAAGTTGCATTAGAATATCGTGTAATGAAATACAAATTAAACAAATACTAACAATGTAAATTAATACAAGTAACACGTAACACTTCCGCGCATAAAAAAAGAAAAACGTACACAAAGCTTTCATTTTACTTTTAGTCAAATATGCATGTCTTTTTCAAAAGTATACATGAAGCAATATATTTGTGTCTCGAAAGTACTCCTGCTTTTAAATTATCTTTTCCCTTAACATTCCTTCTAGCAATATTATATTCATGCAATATCAAACTCCAAAGTAATATTTGATTTTTGTTGGGGTGTTTTGCAAATGAACGTGAGTTGGTGGTGATCACTAAACACAATAACTGGAGAAGGAGATGAACTAATATAGACTTCAAAGTGATGTAATGGCAATATCAAAGACAAATACTCCTTCTTGATTGTTGAATAATGTCTCTGGTGTTTATTGAATTCCTTGGAAAAATAGCACATTATATAATCTGTACTTGTTTTTCGTCTTGAATCAATACTGTACCTACCCAAACATGAAATAGTAACTGTTTTAGTTCATTTGTTTGTTGTTGTTTCAAATGTGGAAGTTTCTGCTCCAGATTTTTCATAATTTCTGAATTATGAAGATTTGTTACTCCAAAATCAGAACAGTCTAATTGCATTACATCGATTAAGTCTTCAATATATGGGTCATATATTCAATATATATATAATAATTGCATAATTAACCTGGTTCTTTTATCGCCATATATTTTGTTATATTTATATAGAAAATATATTTTTGTGTTCGCCTCCCAGGATTATTTATGATAATTTAAATCATCTAACTTCTTTTCAACTGTGTAAGCACCATAACATAATTAAGAGCCCTTCAGAAACAAGAGTCAAAAAGAAAATGCCTATGTCGTATACTTGCACATATTTATATCTAACTACCTACCTGCCTGGGAGCCTGCCTGTTTACCTGCATTCCTACCTACCTACCTGCATACACATGTATACCTACCTACTTACGTGCATGCATGTTTGGACGAATATGTATATGCATGCATGCATGCATGCATGCATGCATGCATGCATGCATGCATGCATGCATACATACATACATACATACATACATACATACATACATACATACATACATACATACATACATACATACATACATACATACATACATACATACATACATACATACATACATACATACATACATACATACATACATACATACATACATACATACATACATACATACATACATACATACATACATACATACATACATACATACATACATACATGCTTGCATGCATGCATAATTCAATTAATAAATAACTTACTGAATGGATAAATACATTATTGAATTAATTAGCATACGTACATTATGGACTTTCTGCCTAATGTTGCTTCTCCTTACATTTCTCGGTGGAATAAATCTTTAGAATGCCTCAATAGAATATCTTGTATTTTGTATTATTTATATTTTTTTTCTAATTTAATCTTTGAGAGAAGGAAAAAACAATATCTTTCTTTTGGAACATATGATATTTGGTGTAGTTTGCGTTCACATCCATGCTTACATGCCACCATGTTGTTGGCTGTATGAGTTAGAGACAACTGCTGTAAGCAGCGATGGATATTCCTAATGAGCACAAGCTGATTTACAACCACACATGTCATGTGATCAATGTGCATGAATCGCTTCATCCATAATGGCGGTAACGTAAACTCTCATGTGATGCAAACGAATCGAACGGATGGAAGCATTTACAGTAGGAGAAACCCAGACCCCGAGCAATGTTGAAGAGCGAAAAGGATTATACACGGTCGAAGTGGAAGACTGGGATCCCAAACTGATCGGTCAATTCAGCGAGGCAATAGGCCATAGTACACAATTAATTTTACTATATGTTCTCTACATTTGTTCCTCAGTACTGAACTTTCCACTGTGTGACAATCAATACAAATCATATGTTAATCTAAAATACCTTCAAAGATGACTTTACGGTTTAATTCTTGTCAAGGGTTGACCTGCATTTTTTTGAGAGGCTGAATTGTAAACAAAACACCAGGCAACGGAACACAGATTTCACTTCCGGATCATCACCATGACCTTATTACTCAATGTGCACGGTCACCGAAATACACAGAGACAACCACACCATAAGCTCACATTGTAAAGAATAATCAATTGCCTTTAAATCCTTACCAAGAATGCCAAAATCTAACTCTAGTATCACCACCAAATTTAGACCGGAAAAAGTGATCTAAAAATAGACTGGGACTACATTCGTGGGTACTGAACCGGATTTTATTAATTGTGTACCGATTCCAATAGGATAGCACCTCACATGCCTATGACACAGTTTGGGAAAAATGCTCTTTTATGTTAACACAAAGGGAAAAGTCTGGTAGACGCAAATGAATCGATGTCCAGTTCAAGCCAGTTTCTGCTGTACAAGAACAAAGAAATGCACAATGTGAAACTCTCTATATTACATATCGCAATAAAGACTACGCGTAGCATTATTTTAATCACTTTTGCACACACACAAACGTTGTCCTTTTTTGGTGCGATATTTAGGCTTATTTTCAGTAAACTACACCTCTATATTCGTCTGTTGGATCTTATTGGTGCAGGGATCACTTCCGCAATTTAGTTATTACAGAACAATATTATGAAAGTCAAGTCGCCTATGGGGCTGCCCAGTTGGCCAATATCAATTTTGTAGCAGTTAACTTCTACGCAACAACATCGCTAACAGCCCATGGGAGAAGGCAATTACAAATAGACACATACGCACACAATATTTTTTCTTAGCATCCTACATAAAAGCTACACATAATTAATGAATATTCCTTCTCCCTAAAAGAATGTCATTTTATTGTCGGTAATGAATTGTAGTCATGGTAACATTTTGCATGTGTTTAATCCTCTTACCAAGATTATATAAATTCCCATAACTAGTCCATCAAATTAAAATTACTTAAGACAATGTAGTTGACATGATTATAACGACTTTTCTCATATATCAACTTCTTCCATAAGGCTGCATGAATGGGAGGTAGATGTACTGTTCTAGAACATTTTGCATTGTCTGTTGTGAGTTAAAGTTACTGTATAATGTGTGTATGTGTTTATAGCAAATAATGTGACTCATGTCGGGCTCCATTTATATTTTTAGTTATACTATGATTATATTTTGATAAGTTAACAATGTGCATGATCTCTCTCTCTACATTCATAGCATAAAATAAATGTCCGCGTTTAAAACAACACAAACAATATATTATCGTAATTCTTCCATTATTTTCGTGTTAAACCTATCCTTCTAGCCATATCAAAGATTATGTTAAATTATATTATCATTTTGCTGATAATATAAGCGTTTTAAACATACTTTCTAAATCTGTACAACTTTTAAGTTTTCAAACTTAGTCATATTCATTTAATGTGTTCCGCAGATTTAATAATTATCGGATGTTCGATTTTTACATTTTTATATCTCCTGTAGCTTGATTGAAATAAATACGTGAGAACAAGCTATAAACTGCAACAAGAGCGTAAGTCTCCACAAAATGTATAGGACGAACTCAACCTTTCAGCATAACTTTATATTATACATCAAACGATAAAGTACCAAACGCAAAAATACTTAATTATAAAAATGTGAATATGCCTTTAAAAGGTTTTGTTGTCGTTGTTGTAGGGTTTAACTCCATTTTGCAGCACAAGATAGGCTATACATGGCAGCCAGCAATAATGGTGCCTTTGAAAGGTTTACGTTATTTAAGTGTAAAACTTATGTTTTATATTTTGGAGTATATATCTGGAATCATTCTCCTTAAGTCAAACTGTTGAGAATGAGTCTAGAGGGGGATATAAGACCTACCGATATCTACTGGTTGGTGATGCTGGGAGAGGCAAATGTTCAATCGGAAATAGGATCCTGGTAAAGAACCTTTTCCTGCTAACAAATGGGTGCAGATTAGGTTACCCATAAAATATCTACAAGCGATGCTGCGGTTGTGCATAAATATGCGATAAACGTTGTTGATACTCCAGGACTCTTTTAAGACGCGAAGCAACTTGATTAAGACGGCACATACAAGTGGCTCTCATCAACAGGTCCTCCCTCGTGCCTTCCTAGTAGTTGTTAAAAGTGGCTCACATCAACAGGTCTCGTGCCTTCGTAATACTTGTTAAAAGTGGCTCGCATCAACAGGTTCTCGTGCCTTCCTAATACTTGTTAAAAGTGATTCACATCAACAGGTCCTCGTGCCTTCCTAATACTTGTTAAAAATGGCTCGCATCAACAGGTCCTCGTGCCTTCCTAATAGTTGTTAAAAGTGGCTCGCATCAACAGGTCCTCGTGCCTTCCTAATACTTGTTAAAAGTGACTCACATCAACAGGTCCTCGTGCCTTCCTAATACTTGTTAAAAATGGCTCGCATCAACAGGTCCTCGTGCCTTCCTAATAGTTGTTAAAAGTGGCTCGCATCAACAGGTCCTCGTGCCTTCCTAATTTTTGTTAAAAGTGGCTCGCATCAACATGTCCTCGTACCTTCCTGATAGTTGTTAAAGTGGCTCGCATCAACAGGTCCTCCCTCGTGCCTTCCTAATAGTTGTTAAAAGTGGCTCACATCAACAGGTCTCGTGCCTTCGTAATACTTGTTAAAAGTGGCTCGCATCAACAGGTCCTCGTGCCTTCCTAATACTTGTTAAAAGTGATTCACATCAACAGGTCCTCGTGCCTTCCTAATAGGTGTTAAAAGTGGCTCGCATCAACAGGTCCTCGTGCCATCCTAATACTTTTTAAAAATGGCTCGCATCAACAGGTCCTCGTGCCTTCCTAATAGTTGTTAAAAGTGGCTCGCATCAACAGGTCCTCGTGCCTTCCTAATACTTGTTAAAAGTGACTCACATCAACAGGTCCTCGTGCCTTCCTAATACTTGTTAAAAATGGCTCGCATCAACAGGTCCTCGTGCCGTCCTAATAGTTATTAAAAGTGGCTCGCATCAACAGGTCCTCGTGCCTTCCTAAGTTTTGTTAAAAGTGGTTCGCATCAACATGTCCTCGTACCTTCCTGATAGTTGTTAAAGTGGCTCGCATCAACAGGTCCTCGTGCCTTCCTAATAGTTGTTAAACCTGGCTTGTTCGCTGAATATGTTGACCGTACATGGCATTTTAGTCAGTGTGTATAGTCCAAAGTTTATCGATCACGCGATAGTCATATTTACACATTTAGATCAGAAGAACGATTTTGGAACTTTTAAAAATTGCGAGGAAAATGAGAGAATAAAGCTTTTGTTTGACAATGTAGGCGACGGTAAATGGCAAAAAGCAATGAAGCAGATGAAGAGATTAAGAGGGAACGGGAAAACCTTATGCTAATGGTAGATGATGTCTCTGATAATGGGAGACGGTACTATTAAGAAGATATTGCAACTTATAGATGTTCTCTTGAAAACATGCCGAATAATGGACTATTATACTTTGGAACTTCAGTAAATTTTAAAAGCTGCCTCAGGAACAACAAGAGGAAGTTAAAAGCATGAACATAGAAAGGCAGAAGCAATCACAAAATAGAGAAAAGAATCGAAAGTGGAAGCTGAGAGACATATGAAAGATGTGATTATGATTTTTTTACGTAGCTTTAACAATTTTTCAGTCATAATGCTACGATGTCTGCAGTGTGGCAGTTTATAGTGATGTCTAGCACTGGGGCGTCTTGCCGCAGACATGTAGCATGATGTCCCACCCAGTCACATCATCCTGACACCAGGCCGACAAGTCCTAACACTAACCTCTTAATTCTGAGCGCCAAGAGAGGCAGCTGTTAGTACCATTTTTGTAAGTCTTTGGTATGAGTCAACCGGGAATCGAACCCACGACCTCCTGTATCCGAGGCGGACGCTCTATCCACCAGGCTACCATATATGAAAGAATAAATAGATTATAATAGGCAGTACGAAAAAGAGACTCTTCGATCATACAAGAAAGTGTGCTTGATCACAGTGAAATTGAAAGAGTCTGATCTGAGAGTAAAAACTGAGAAAGAAAATTTGAAAACTGTCGCAAAAGCAGCAAGCACTTTATTACATGGTGCTGGGGATTGGTTACTCAGATTACCAGCTACAGTTCTGGAAACTTTAACTTCTGTATTGTTTAGGTACACCCAACTAATAGAAATAATAGTGATGACTGCGTGTATATTTTAGGCGTTGTTGATCTTGGTTTAGTCCTTAAAAGTAACGCATTCAGTTTAAAGTCATGCCCTCCACGTACACACACCTACCGCAAACAATAGCAAAATCTAAACATTTTGTAACCTGTAATTTATCTTTTTACTCTTCTATCATTACCACTGTCGATATTAAAGAACTGAGAACTGACTAAATAATGAAATGCAAACCGTTCATCTATAACACCATTCCAACTTTAGGTCTAAACTGTTGCACAGTTGAAATATTACAATCTCAAGGAACATCATATCTTCAAGGTTTTGAAACAATACCCAAAAGCGCAAATGTATAAACCAGTTATGGTACAACAAGTAGAGGACTGGAAACATTATTACATACCAAATATAATTTGTATTTCTACAACTGATCAATAGTATAATGTTGAATACATTTTGTATTTGTTATTTTGCTGAGCAAAGCGAATGTAGCATGGTAAGCTTCTAGACAATCATGTTTTGTCGTTAAATCTTAAAATAAAATCCTCGACAGTTCGTTATACGTTTGCTTCAATAACAGTAAGCTTTTATTGTTAACTTATTAAACTATCCGTCTCATAATTGTTTATTAAATATTCAGAACAATAGATTACAGGTACAATACTGCTAATGTAAAATGTATTTTTTATTGCTAGTCTTTATTGTTTCTAGTTTTAGGTCACAGTAGCAGCAGATTAGATGATGAGAGGAACACTAAAGGTGAAATTGATGAATCAGATAGGATGGAGATGAGTGGAAGATTGGAAGAAAAACCTAAACCAGGTACATAGGGAGTGGTAAATATAAACTTAGAGGATGCGTGAGCGATGAGACTGCCGATTGTAACATCTTCTAAATCCAATGACTATTATTGTTAAAGCAGTTGGAATGGCGTGCGCCTTTTAATGTAGATCAAATTAAAAGTTACATATTTATCTTGATCTATATTGTCTGTTTACTCAGTAATGTAATAGCTCATACTGTTTTCAACGTATAGGTTAAATATTACAGGCAAATTTATTTATGCGCTGTATATAAAATCTGTAACAATACATAGTTTTTTTAAAAGTATCTGCACGAATATATTATTTTATTTCTACTTGGTAATATATTGTACCTTTATTCAATTAGTTTTGCAAATATTGCTCATCAAACATGTACTTGTTCTCTTCATGAGACATTAAGGTTGTTAATTGTATGCATTCGGCTAGGTGCTTATACTTTTCATAAACACGTCTTATTCTTTCTTTACATATTGTCTATTGATCGAAAAGACAACACATGTGCACGAAACTAAAACCGAATCACAAATGAATCATGATCATTGAAAGACAATAGTGTAGGTTGTTACTTTGGTAAATATTTAAACGTTCTAAAAGTTTTTCTCCAAACATATAGAACGTATACCTCATTAAAGATATTAGAGATTAGTTACAGCCCAAGCATTATCAAAAATAACGGAAAAAGTTCAAACATTATATTTCTGTATCGTACTTGGCACCAAACATTTAACGTCTTGCAAATAATTTAGCTAATTATTATTATTATTATTATTATTATTAGTAGTAGTAGTAGTAGTAGTAGTAGTAGTAGTAGTAGTAGTAGTAGTAATAGTAATTTTAGAAGCGGTGGCAGTAGTAGTAGTTTGTTATTGCTGCTATGAGTGTGTGTTGTCGTTGATCACCTTACAGGTCAGTCCCTGGATTCAATAAATTAACTAGATCATTAGTTGGTATTGGTAGAGAATCAAATTACAACGTAACCTGCAGACGAAATTCATAGGCAACTATTTGCCTTCTATGTATCGCAATAATTGCTGACACTCTGAAATTATGAATACATGCAAACAAATATGTAATGTCCTTTCCAGCTGACAATGAGATAGCAACAAAAAACGTCTTTGAAGCCAGCCTGAATGAACTTATTTCCCACCTGCAAAACTCTATCCAAAGGACATTAAAGGAGAAACGCAAAGCATGCATTCTACAGTGGAAAGCAAGGGCATATCCTGAGACTGTCGTTCAAGCTGCGAAGGAGATCGATAATGGTAACGTTAAGATATATTATTCTATAACTAAGATTCTTATGTTTCTGTCACCTATTAATACCATGGGTAAATCCATCCTTTATGGATTTCCTAAGTTTGCACACCTAATACATATTGTTACATTTTGATTACTGAACATCATTACCAAACCTAATCCAGATTTTGTTACATTTGTTGTGTGTACTCAACATCCCTGATGGAAATACTAGCTTTTCAAATGTACCTACAACCAAAACGCGAGTCTATGTTCCCTCCATTCATATAAGTCAGATATCGCACTATATATATATATATATATATATATATATATATATATATATATATATATATATATATATATATATATATATATATATATATATATGTATGTATGTATGTATGTATGTATGTATGTATGTATGTATGTATGTATGTATGTATGTATGTATGTATGTATGTATGTATGTATGTATGTATGTATGTATGTATGTATGTATGTATGTATGTATGTATGTATGTATGTATGTATGTATGCCGTTATTTCTTCATGCGCTCTCTCTCTCTCTCTCTCTGAGACTTCTTTTTCAATCTGCCTGAGCTATCGACGATTCCGGGTACATAGCGTTGATCTCACGTCCCATTATAAGTCCATCTCTATCATAGTTCTTTTTGTAAGCCGAGATTGGTAAGTAGCACAGTAGTCGTCCCTAATTCTTTCGGTTTGATTGTTTATCTCGATACCCAGAAAAGTTTATAATATCAAACTAGCTATCTCGACTGTGGAACATATTTTGGACACTGTAAATTGAACGTTTCTTAATAAGGTGGACTCCCGAATCCAGTACATGAAAAACTACATCTGTGCTAGTATACAACAATCTGGTATACGTGTTTGGAACTTCTAAGTATGCGATTGACCAGTAAGACATGTTGAATGGGATTGTTTCTGAAATGCAATAATTTTTTTCTGCTTCCTACCAATGTCTATATAAAAGTTAATCCAAAGCAAGTTGCTTTTGCTGTATCAAATGGTGGTCCATTGAGATTGAGATATATATATATATATATATATATATATATATATATATATATATATATATATATATATATATATATATATATATATATATAATTATAGTGGCAGATATAAAATATTTTCTATGCTGTAAATTTTCAGTATTTTTTCTAAGGTTGCGCCAGTCATTGGCTAAAATATAACTTTATGATAATGAATATAACGTAAATCTTAGATTGTAATAGTTGGTGACAACCGTGTATGTAGGTTATATTCAAGTTAAATTGAATATTGTAGTTTGAAAGGGACGCATTTCCCTCAATAAAACAATCCAATGGCTTACACAATCTAGAGGACTGCAAGAAGGCGCTCACAAAGCTACTGTTAGACCTCTTGTAGAATTAATCGGATACATGTAATTTCAATTATATATATATATATATATATATATATATATATATATATATATATATATATATATATATATATATATATATATATATATATAATAAGATCCAAAGTGTGCGCGTATTATGCCAATCACATTCAATTTTCCATCGATAAGTAAACTGTTTGCCGAATGGATTTACCTCAACAAGTCTCTGTCATCTGGAACGTGTATATTTGCAAGGATTTAAAACAAGAAGGATTTACCACTATTTGAAACTCTTTATCCTCCCGATAGTTAGTTAAGATAAATGACTGCAATAATAAACACAACATCTATAATGCGTTATGCGTCATTTCTACTAAGCAATGGCGAAAACTTAGAACTATACACATTTGCTTAACTTCATAAACCCCTGAATTTCGGTGACTGGGTATATGCGGAACTTAGAAAAGTTGCATCATAGATTGGTATTATAGTTCCTGAAGATGTATAATAAAAGTCCAAGTCTTATTTCTTAGTGTTATTGCGACGATTGTCATATTAAGCTCTGTGCATTCGAAGTTGGTAAAGAAGTTATGCAATATATTGACGAATGGAGAGTTGTGTAGGGAAAATGCATCAATGTAGGAGATATGATCCGCAATATTGTTCATGTATCGAAACAGTAATGAAGATAAATGACATTTTCAACATAAATTGTCAGATACTTCATTGATGATATGGAATCAAATGAGAACCAAACTGCAATCAATTGAAGAGTATCATACTATATTATTGGCGGCTAAACTTGGTGAAAAGCATCAGGGACATTTTGTGACGTACAAATCGATAGCAAAACGAATGTTAAACGTTATCAATACTAAAACTTTGAGCGCCGGTCTCATTATACAAACCTTGTCCATAAAAAACGCAGTTAAGTTGATATCGGCCCACATTGCAATATTGATTATTCAACCATTCATAAAAGGTTTAATTACATTTGGAAAAAAATAGAATTTTGAATATTTTTGCTTTACTAGAACGATGAAAATGCAATGGAAATAAAACAAACAAAAGCAGGGTAAAAACTATAAAATAAACAAATGATTCATGATAATTATCGATGACCAAGATGTTTTCAGTTATTGTGTAGAACTTGTCTGAAAATATCCTTCGGATGTGTGTGCAATATCTTTATATAGTTAAAAGTTTGTTTAAAATTCATTCCACTGCAGTTAGGTATGCTAAAATGGACAAAATCATCATTTAAATATGAAGTTGTTTTGTTTTTTTAATTAATGGAACAATATTTACCATTACAGCTAAACATGATGGAAAATGGGAGGAATGCTTGCAGAAAACAAACGCTATTGTGGAACTAATCCAAATATTACCAGAAAATGAAATTCCTGATAAGCAGGAGCTACTGGTTAATATCTACAGCTATTTTGGTCCGACACTTGTAGAGGCTAGCAATTTCAGCATGGTCAATGAATTTGACAAGAAAGAATGGACAAATGCTATAGAGAAGTAAGTTTGTTATGAATTCTAACGATCTAAGTCTATACTCTTTTAGACGCATGACAAAAAATAACCACATTAATCTGCACAACTTACGCATATTCTCTTTTTAATAATATTGAAAGAACTTGAAAGCTATTTCTAAGAAAACAAAGTTTTATAGCATGCGTGGTCTACCATACTAAATGCTTTACTCTACTGAAATATGTTTCAATTCTAGTCATGCAGAAGCACATAGCCATCAATATATTCTCACCAATTGATGGAACGAACAGCCATTATCAAAGAAAAACTTTGAAAATGCTTTGAAAATGTTAAGACATAAATCGTCACTATAAGCGTATTATGTCAAGAACGGTTTGGTATGGTTAGAGCTGAAAGTTATTAACTCTTCATTCCTGTTACAAGAAAATCAAATTTTAATAAAATGAGTGGTAAAAAGGCTCCAAAGAGAAAATATGTCGTTTCTACTTATTAGATTTGATTTTGTACCTTTAACGAAAATATACCTACTTTAAACTGTAACAATTTGCTCAGTTAAATTCAGCGCATATTTGTGGGCAGCCTTAGGCATGACAATCTTTACTGATGAAGGCATAACATTCTTATGTTTGTCATGACAAAGTACATTACAAAGTATTTACTGACAAATAATTTTACAGCAATTTTCTTCTTTCAATTTTTGTGTTTTTTATTATTGTCTTGTAAATATATTTACTGTGAATTATATAAATGATGTTGTAGTTTGCATCGTATTATTGTTCATGACGCAATATCCCTTGAACCAGCTTTATGCTTGGAATGACTCACACATTTATGAAGGTTATTCATCTATAATACATTAAGGCAAATATAAGTTTCCGCAGTGAAAACCTTCAATCAAACGCAACGTAACAGCTCCATTAAATCGGCACCATAGGAAAAAAAACATAATTATATAACTTTTATATTTTGAGGTAGATAATCATGATCTTTATGATTAATTCGCATGAATAACGAAAAAATTAGTGCTGTAATAACATCGTATTTTGTTCATTCATTATTCAACTGGAGTTAATAAATATGTTCTAAAAGACGTTCAAGTGATTTCCCTAATTTAGCAAGCCGCTGAAAACACAATTATCAACATAAATTTCCGAAGGAAGAAATAACTATGTAAACCATTTTCTCCAATTGTTAAGCGGTTCATAGTTTGCCGTTAGAAATATTAGGTAAGAGACTTGTTTTATTTTACCAAGTCTGTCTTTGTTTTGTGTTTTGGATTGTACCTTCTGAACAGTATATATTATTTCAGATTTTTGAAGACACTGCCGGATGACAAATACCCATACGAGGCTGCACTGTTATATTTTGAGATGACGACACGTGTTTTGGCCTCGCATGAGTCTTTCAAGGGCAGATATTTGACTGCAGCCAGAAAAGCAAAAGACCGTGAATTGCAGCTGTATGGCGCTGTTTTGTTTCTCTTAGCGGAATGGATGACCAACAATACTGATCTTGGCCCAGGTAAAAGCTGTGTTGATAATACGCGAGAGAGAGAGAGAGAGAGAGAGAGAGAGAGAGAGAGAGAGAGAGAGAGAGAGAGAGAGAGAGAGAGAGAGAGATTATTTAATGTAAATACTTCATATCCATGTATATACAATACAGAGCAATGGTAATGCAAGATAGTCTTTTTTTTACTCAATGTAGTGCAGATCATTATCATTTAGATTTTAAATCGATTTTTGTGTATAATAAATAGCTGGAATGTTAATAAGGTAAATATTATAGAGGGAAACGAAACACAAAAAAAAAGAAAATTAAACGGTGTAATAAAAAGGAGCCAATATATTGATCGGACGAGCATGCATGAATTTAAAGTCAAAATGGGGATTGTAAATGGTATATTTAATTTGGCTACTCCTCTCTCTCTCTCTCTCTCGATCGATCGATCGATCGAGAGAGAGAGAGAGAGAGAGAGAGAGAGAGAGAGAGAGAGAGAGAGAGAGAGAGAGAGAGATTATTCAATGTATTTACTTCATATCCATGAATAAACAATACAGAGCAACGGCAATGCAAAATAGTCTTTTTTTACTCGATGTAGTGTAGATCATTATCCTTTAGATTTTAAATCGACTATTTCTGTAGAATAAATACATGGAATGGTAAAGGTAAATATTATAGAGGGAAACGAAACACAAAAAAAAGAAAATTAAACGGTGTAATCAAAAAGAGCCAGTATATTGATCGGACGAGCATGCATGAATTTAAACGAAAATTAAACGGTGTAATAAAAAGGAGCCAATATATTGATCGGACGAGCATGCATGAATTTAAAGTCAAAATGGGGATTGTAAATGGTATATTTAATTTGGCTACTCTATCGGTAGAAGAGTGTGTGTGTGTGTGTTGTAGATAAATGTGAACTGGCAGAACTGGTACATAACTAAGAGCTGTTCACTTAAACAGTTTAGAAGACATACAGATGTCTTAAGTTTATATAATCATCTTTATTGAGCATGATGTGAGTGGTATATTGTTTGATGCTTTCTTATATAAGGACCTTCTACGTTATATTTGATAATGTTTTTATTTATTTCCTATAAATATATAAAATAAGAAAGTTATATTGAAAATTTCTTTCTCATACTAATGATCACATCAGCAGAGATATATTCTATACTGACTGATAATATCACCCGAGGGAATAGTAAGCTACGTTAAAGGTTTGTTCCAGATATACGGCAAGTTGTAACAGCTCCCGTCCCTGGTTAACGTCGGTTTTTGTGTCCACAGTGTAAACATGTAGATGTACTGTGTGATTACTCTGTCAAGCTTGAACTTAGGTTTTTTTTATATTCATTAACTAGCTTTCAATCTCCTTTTCGTTTCCCAAATACTGTCATCACAATACTTTCTCCTTGTCCTTCACGCTTATTGTCATCAACATCACCGCAAATATATTTCACCACAAATATATTTCATATCATGTCTTATTCTTTCGCTGAACTAGCATCTGTCTTAGAATCCAGTATGGTATTAAATGCAATATTTTTTTGCCTCGCTGAAAATAACACTTCAGGCATTTTAAAATCCCTTTCACGTGATGTAGGATGACGCTACCTTTCCTAGTTACGGGTCAACTCTTCTTGGTAATGTCATTCTAACTAGCGTTCAGCTTTTGGAACCTTTTCTTTCCGGAAACAACACCTCTTGAGTGCAGCATTGACATGTTCAAGTTCTTGTTTTTAATCTGTGGAATCAAATGTAATGATTTTAACTTTAAGATATAATGTTTCGATGACCCCGATTTTTCACATCTAATAGATAGTGCAGGTCAAAATTAAAGGTGGTGTTCAGTATGCATAGGCGTACGATGACACTTATTTTCAACGTGCTTTATATGTATCTGACCGGCGATTGTGTCTAACGATGCTAATCCATCATTCTTCCCTGTCTCTATGGAGAAAGTAATATTTAGACGGACAATAATAATGTGATCCGTGAATTCAGTTATATATTCTAATTTCTGCGTAGTGTTTGTGTGTCATCTATATATCTATTCCCCCAGAATGGGGAAATGAAGAGGAGTGGTGACCGATAAAGCTCAGTGTTCATATATAAACACTATAGTGGAAACTGGGGATCCTATATCAACAGTGTTTTAGAAGGTAAATAGTTCCATCATATACAAGTTATGTTCACTTTAAGTGCAGCTCCAAAAATATTGATACTTGTTATGGTGAATGTCCTCTTTGGCAGTGTAATGTTAGATGTAATCTGTCATTAATAACTGACGAAACCTTATCAGCCGGTGTACTAGGAAATAAGGAACTCACACTGTACCAAACCAAGATTTCATCCTCCGACATCATTCATATCCTTAACCAGGCTGGTAAAGTGTTTTGCTTTGTTAATATAATGCTTTGTTTTTCCAATTAAAGGTGACGATACTTGACCGAATAGTTTGCATAATTGTCAGAAATAAAGCACATACTATCGGTCGGAACGGCATTTGCTGTTTATGGATACTTGGTAAGACAAAGAACTTCCTAGGTGTTCCTGGGTTATGGCATAATTATTTACTAAGTGAACAGTCAGTAACCTTCTTTTCCTCGCGTAAATCTATGATGTGACCCGAGAATTCTTTCGAGTGTCTGATAGTAGGGTTCCGTGACAATTTATTGCATATGTTTGAGAACTGAAGGATGTTAACACATCTGCCTTTGTTAGTCGATTTGTCAATTACTAGTGTGCGTCAGTCTTTATCATCAGCAAGCATAATGATGTCCTTGTCGCTTTGAAGACTGGTAGGGCTTTTCTTTCATCCTTACTACAGGTTTAGTCTGTTTTCGTTTCAAAACATATACTAACCAACGGGGTTTTTTAGTTCATCGGCATCACTATTTGATAAATTCCTGCGGGCAGATTCTGTAGCTGTCGGTACATAAATAACTGAGTTTTTTTCCGGAGAAACTGCAAAGGTCAAATTCTGTTCCATTCCGAGAGCGTAGGCTACACTATTTTTCACCAAACTATCCGACAATGAATCACGGTCACATTATATGTTAATAACTCTTTTCTTAATACAATCTGAAACGTATTAGTTTGTCTTTTTATTATCCTCATGCTCCCACAATTGCGCAATCGTCGTCTGCCTTTCAACTTCCGCCATTGTCTATTTCGCTGACCTTTTGTACATACGTTCTGCAATTTGGGACTACCATGTTTCCAAGTGTTTTATTGTTTGACAAATACAAAAAAGCGAATTAAATAAGGCACGTTCTGAGCATGTTTTGTTTGACTATTCCTTTTCAGTCTC
>JAEAOA010001463.1:65000-268240 GCA_016746295.1 Potamilus streckersoni
TTCCCGAGGCAGAGCTATGCGTCAAATGACATCAGTATTGTGATCAGTATTATGACTATCATAAAAATGAAGATACGTAGTTTACTTTTATGCAAGACGGCTTGATTTAAAATCCGTTAAGGTCCAACGTTGTATCAATGACAGTGCCAAAATTATACATTGATATTGTATTATAGCTGAATCTTCAAATTGCTGTCAGATATGATTAAATTGGCTTTTTCTTTAATACGAAACCATATAAGCATTATTTCTGAACTCTTTCTCGAGAATTTTGGATTTTGTTCAATGTGCCACGAACCCACTGAAAACACTATGTTGCATACTTGCGCTCAAAATAACTGTTAAATACAATTAAATATTTTGAAACGTGGCCTGATGTCTAGTGACCTTGGTTTTATTGATTTGGCACATAAATGTTCAAAGATTATACGACATTTATCTTGGACAGTAACATAAACCTTAAGGATTAAACTTGGATATCAGTTGTGACATTTACGTGTTTGTCAACGTTTTTATAATTAACAAAGGATGTTTAACACTAATATAAAGTTTTGCACAAACCTAGCATGGCATAAATAGTCAAGCTAAAGTCTGCATACTATGTCTGAACGTCTGGCCTTTCACTATAAAAGGTACCTATAATTCATCTTTTTCAGGCATCACCACTGGTCAGTCTCTAAGCTTTGATCATGGAGAGATAATAAGGAAAGAAGATCTAGAACAAGTTTTGTCAAACCATGGGAAGATTCTTAAATTTGGTGCCGCGTCAGGGGTAACATCATCAAAATTTTATCCCGGTCGTGTTGTAATTAGAATCAGAGAAGGTCAATTGAACCATGAGTACGGACACATCTTTCCTCCAATCATTGAGGGAACAACGTACTACGTCATGAGAGGGCAATATTTAATCCAGTCCAAATCAGATAATGTTTTCCTCCGTCCTGGCGACTCAGGATCTGGGGTATTTTACATGGATGAACGAAAAAGACTTCGCTGTATTGGTATAGCAATTGGCTACCTGACTAGTTCATATGAAGCTGTTGTCACTCCTATTGAAGATGTTCTTGAAGCTTTAGGATTGGATCAAAATAATTTAATGCGATTTCCTGATCTATATATATATCAGAGAGATATGAGACCCTATCTGTCATAAACATTGACAAATGTCTCTTTATGGTACTTATTGATGTGGTGACACTCTAGGCACTGCAGTAATAATTATGTAATGTGAAATGTATGTATGCTTAATCGGAACAACCCATTTAACATCTGATATAAATATGTATTTTGAAATACATTTTTCCATCGACCGCTGATCTATTTTTTGAGGCAAAACGATAATTATATATGAAACACACTTCTAAAAGTAAAATATAAAAATGCAAAGATATTCAAATAAAACATCGTTCTGACGGCCAAACAACGTTGAAATTTGAATTGCATATTTGTAAGATTAGTGATTGTATGGATTTTAATTTCAAATAAAGCCCTCAGTCGACCGTGACAATAGTAAAGTTAATCAGAAAGTGATCAGTAAGCCAACTTAATCTACCGTGAACAAACATTGCTTAGAAAGAAAACCATTTAATTGTGTTTGGAAGCTGTACTATATCATAATATGCACATATTTGATGACTATGGACCTAATATGCAGTGACGAACAGAACAAAATTATCAAAGTCATACTCTAGCATGTTTAAGTTTGTTTTGAACAGTCTTAAAAATGTAATTTATAAATATCATGTCATGCAAATATGTAAACATTTACTTAGTGTTAGTTTATTTATTAAATATATTTATTTATATATTCCAATACAATCTTCTTTCTATATAGTTTCTTTGTTCATAATTCTGAAACACAAAATAAAGTTCCAAATAATTAATAGATACACTTGTCTTATTTAAAGCAATTTGGAAGCAATCCATGTCTTTGCAATACAACAACAGTGATCAATGATAATCGAATTTATCATGTTACCTACAAGTCCAGTAGTGAGTGATTATTTAATGGACTAATTAGTTAATTACGTTCATTAGCGGAACAACAAATGTGACCAAATGCTAATGACGGACGTGGTCTGCAACTTTAAAATGTTATGAGTCTATTCTTTTAAAATAAGTAACAGAAAATATTTAAAACAACAAGCTTTGTAAAATTTAAGAAATAAGTTTTTCCATAGAATAAAAATTGTAACATAAGAAAAACTTGTTATTGCTGATTAAATAAAGAAAATGATCCAAGAATTAAAGATACAGGTCCTAGTAATCTAGTAATGAAAAGACCTGAATAAAACTCGGGTGAAGTCCCAAAGAGAACCAAAATTGAAAGTGATGGCCTGTGAAGCAATGATGAGTCTCTTGTTGGATCGCATACATATTATTTCATGTTTGAATTCAGTATAAATTTCAATGAATGTCTTATCCAAGAATTTTATCAGAGTACTTTTGTATATCAAGGGAAAATAATTACTTGAATTCAATAATTTGAAGCAAATAAAATTCGGACCAAACTGGTTACAGCAAAATACAGCTTAAAATGCTGGATGTTAAAGCATGACTGGTAAAATCCTCAGTCACAACATAATATTAATCTTTGCTTCACTTCAGATCACAATTAGATTTTCTAAAATCAACCATTACCTAATGACAAATAACCTTCTGTACATACTAGTGCTATGGTGCAAGTACCTCTTTAAATATAACATCGTATCCACGAGTCAAGAGTTCAGTGACATTTTCTGTTGTAAATGGCAGCACTTGCATATTGTTAAGGGTGGTGTGTGTAGTATAGAGGATCATTCATTCTTGAGTTAGACGCCTCTTAAAACATACCGTTAATGATTAAAAGTGGATTTGTTGGAAAAAAAACTTGACACTTAATATACAAATCGATCGCTGATTGGTGTGTTAAGCATTTAAAAGGTAGCAATGTTTAAAATCTTCAACTGAGGTATGTATTCTCAAGTAAAATATTATTAACCCATATATTGCGTTTTGGTCTCACTTAAGTTCGATACAGAAAAATACATTTACAATACTTTTTAGACCCAACACAACACAAAATTTATATTAGTTTTTACATTTTACAATTGGTTGTGACAAAGTATAAAATATACGTACTTGTTTCTAAATCGCGATTTAGAATCAAACGCAACATTTTACACTACATTTTCTATTAACAATTATAAACAAACATAGAAACTGAGTTAATCTATTTCTTAAAATGTCATGGAAAGAGTAAAGGAAATGATTGAATGAAATACATAAACGTAGTAGTTCTATTTCATCAAACAGAATATTCATATAGTGGTAACTAGTTTATACACGTTAATTTGCATGCAATTAAAATTTAATAATCTATGAAAAGTAGGAACCTAAATTAAGGCTTCTATATGTAACAGAAACCTTTCAAGTGAATTAATATTGTTTAGGATATGAAGAGGCCGCACAACGTCTTTGAGAGTAATGTTATATTGTTGGTATGACAAGAAGAAACGTGTACTCCATTATGAGATATTATTCTTATGTAACAAGACATGGGAAAGAGTTGACCAGGCAAAATAGTACTGTTTTCATTGATGTGTATCACATTTTAAAAGAATCATAAAAAATACAAAAACATGATCTATAAATGAATGAACATATCAATATATTGCCAAAAGACACAAAATTTGGTTACCTTTGAGAGAAACTCTTGCATGATAACATCATACTTGTAACGTCAGTCATAGCTGAGAACGCTGTAATAGGTTCTTACTGCACACGAAAACTAGTTTTTTATTGGAACAAAAGTTTGAAAGAGTAATTATTAGTATCTTCTAGCTCATATTTATTGAAATAGATACCAAATACACTGATAATCAGCATTGCCTGTATAATTGAAATAGATACCAAATACACTGATAATCGGCATTGCCTGTATAATTGAAATAGATACCAAATACACTGATAATCGGCATTGCCTGTATATCAACCTTTTCTATAATTCTGTATCTCATAAAATAGAAAACCAAGTTGACTTTTATCTAGCCCCTCTTCCGAAACACTTACCCCGCCCCAGAGTCCATGCGTAAATAAGTTTTAAGGTGTTTCAATTTTAACCTTTATCAATTAATACTTTATATTATGTTTATTTAGAAGGTTTAATCTTCCAGATGTATTCCATTGTTTAAATTATATTTACTCTGATAACTTCAATCAGTACCTTTTAGTCATTAGTGTGCTGTGGAGCCGTTAAACCAGTGCGTGCAAAATGATCTCAGTCGCAACAGAAACTCCGTTGGCTCTACTTTTATATGACACCGACTAGAGCAGGAGTCTTAACGTCAGCAGAATTAAATGCAAAACCGGCAGAAGATGGCGCGTGAATTGTATCATCGTTAGCCCTTGTGAGAAAAAGAGAGAGAAAATGAAAGTTTATTTGCATGTGTGTCTTTATGTCGGTGTGTAGTTTATTTTTCTATTTGTAACGCATTCATGATTAACATTCATACATTATGTATAGTGTCAGATATATTACATCCAATGTATGCATCTGCAGCCAGTGGGCAGCATTTGAATTTCTCTGAATATGCTCTAGAGTTTATTAATCACTAGAATGTACTGATACAAAGAATTATTGTTTAATATATATAATATGCCTACAATGTATTTTTCATTATTAAACATTGCAATTAGCATTGCTTTATTTTTCTTTTTTTCTTTCCTTATTTAATAGTTTTAAAAAATTCTCTCTCTCTCTCTCTCTCTCTCTCTCTCTCTCTCTCTCTCTCTCTCTCTCTCTCTCTCTCTCTCTCTCTCTCTCTCTCTCTCTCTCTCTCTCGTCATGCAGACACATGAAATGACCGATTATGCATCTCCACATGCAATGCAATAGAATTGAATCAACCTCAGTTAAAAACTGAATCAAGTTCATACCTCATAATGAACGGTATAAAATAATCTATTTCAATTCCTAGCATAGTGTAGTACATAAACTGATGCCTGCTGACGTCACTGTGATGTACCTGCTTGATGAGTATGTTTCTAGTAATTACTATTGAACTGACGGAATTGTCAGTCAAGTTCATGCTGCTTCATATCTAAATGGTGTGAACCTGACGGGTTGAGCAAAGACAATCTAATTTCAGTTCTCAACAAATGTCAGAATATTGCTAAATTGCCTAATATTTACGTTCATTACAATTGTAACCAAAATGATCATTACGGGACCGCTCTGCATCCTAAAACGCTTTACGATGTTAGTTGCTTCAGGAATCTCTGCCAGTGAGGTCTTACTAAACAGTACATAATTTGCCTTCAACCATATTTGTAAAGAAAATGGAACGATCTTGACTATCATGATTGTTATTAAAAGATTATTATTGAATACTTGTACTATGCCTACAATGTATTTTTCACTAATAAATATTGCAATTAGCATTGTTTTCATATTTTTATCTTTCTTCTCTTTCCTTATTTCATATTTTAAAAATTCTCTCTCTCTCTCTCTCTCTCTCTCTCTCTCTCTCTCTCTCTCTCCTGTTTCACATGAAATGCCAGATTATGTATATCAACGAATATTAATGCTTACGTTTAGAAAATGTATATAGAACTTAAATGTGCTATTTGATTAGCATTTAGCTTGAGTTAAGCTTAAGAATTGATTGGCATATTTGGGACCATCTTTAGCAGTTCAACTATCATAAGAGATCAAATGCGCAATTTTGGCTAAACATAAACGGTAAGCTTTGTGAAATTGTTTACGAACGTCTGCTGCAGAATGATTTGATCTATTAACGTTGACACGGTTGAGAAGTAATGCGAAACAATCCAATTTGCTATTACAAAATTAATTTATGCAATTAGCTTATGTTGTTCCTTTAAGATACCTAGGCAGATGAAAATATTCAGAAAGCTCTTGACTGTTAGAACGTAACACTATAAAAGAGGGGTTGGACAAAATGCTGCTTCATTGTAAACTCTATGCATTACTTGAGCAAGAAATTAAACTGGATGCAGTAATAAAATAATCCGACAAGATTGCATTCCGCAATAATCATTGGTTACTTTGTTTGGTATCTTTAATACTTAATCATTCTCATTTTTCTGCAACGTTTTCTCCATTCGAAAATATATTCATCAGAAATCTGTCCATTGAAATATGATAAAATGTTACAAGGGGTAAACGGTATATGCCCAATACGCCCGCGCCCAAGAATATTGAGTATTTGGTGCAGTGCATTATTTATGCCTCTTACCATTTCTTAGAAAGGGGGCCAATGTTTGGGTATGTCCATATTTTGCTAACCATTTATTTGATCTAGTCTGATATTGGCACAAATTGTCATAAACAATAATTAAGATAAATATGATACTGTTGAGGTGGGACTACCTTTAAGTTCTGCCGCAACCACATTTGATGTCAACGAGAAAAGGAATACTCGCCTTTAAACCCTTTAAGAATTATGATCTCTTCCAATTCAACAGTTTATGTAATATAAAGGATATCACGCACAAATGTTGTCTCAGAGAAATAACAATTATCATTGCATTTAACGATACCTTTTAGTAAAATGTAAAAGTTACCTTAGGAAGAAATACCTCATACCTAAGAGAGTGAATAAAACAAATATATACTAGGTACATACTAACGACTTGCTATACCTGTGACTGACATCTCTCCTCTGTTCGTATGAGTTCTAGTCTCGGACTCGGCCTATACTGGTATTTGACAAAGATGACCATTAGCTTACCGTATATTGTGAATCTTTCCGTGGTTTTACATTAGTCTTACTACAACAATATATTGGTCGACAATTATTAAGTGCTTAAAAATGCCAATATGCCAGCAATAACAACAGGTACACGCAAATTAGATCCAGGAGTAAAAGATGTAAAGTCTTATTGGATATAATCAGTTTTGTAAGTATTGTCAAGCGTTATTTGCTGACTTCAAGCAATCGTTTTAAAGTCCTAATATGCTTATCATACCTAGAGATGATGGACACATAAACAAGGTCATATTCCTTTAAATTTGTGATTCACCATTCAAATTAGAACTTTAACATTTTTGAAAACGTAAAGCGTCGTTGAAAACGTATGTTATCGCTTCTTTGAACGAAATGCAACGATTATGACACCGACGTTTGTCAGATCCCAATTATGTAAGCTAGATATATACAACATAATCACATTGCACACGAGACTGAAACTCAATGATTGTTACGAACATCATGTATTATTAGAAAACCACCAAAACCATTTCCTTGGGCGAAAAACAAATCAAGGAGGTGAAACGTTGGTTATTCCTTTTTGTAATATAATCACTTTAACTCTGACGGATAAAGATGAATATTCAGGTTAGACAGAATTTTGCCGGCAGCATAGTAATGGAGAACCATTCGATTTTAAGTAAAACCGTTAGATGATGCGCAATCGGCATGCTGTGTACACAAGATCGAAACGAAATATTTAATGCGCATTATATTTCAACAGTATCTGAAACATTTAAAACATTGATGGCAGCAGTAAATATTTACAAACACCAGCTAATCGTTTGACAGGTGCAGTAAAATCTTACAATCCATACTTTTATAGCATCTATCACTATTTATAGTAACCTGACATACATAGATAAAAGGCTTTTAAAAATCGATCTGAGCATGCGCAATCAGCATTTTTCGGTGTGCAGATACAAGTCAGAACATTTAAAAATGTCTCTTTTCAACTGGAGGTAAAAGCCGACAATCAGTAAAGCTGCAGCAACAAAATAAATCCCAAAGCCTGGTACAAAGCATATGGCAGTAAGACAAAAGAATTGTCGATGGAATGAAATGCAAGGTGTCTGTAAGGAAGGATTAGGGCAATTACAGTATTAGGTACATGTTATGTTAATTACATCAGATTCTCAAACGACATTAGCAATTTAGAAGCGCCAGAATTACAACATCGACGTGCAAATCAAAAATTGATCAGCCATTTTTGTACATAACTTCATTACTTATGAATAATCCTGCATGATTACTACGTGTTCATTTCCCTGAAATCAATACATTCATGAACCGCTTCCATTTCACCAAATCTAACATATCTGCTGTTAACGTTATGCCTTTATTTAATATTGATGAATGGACAGCATAGATCAGAATGAAGCCTCACTATGTGCACAATATATTCTTATATTATTATATGTTGGTAATACGTGGTTTCAGGCCAGTCATGACCAATCGTGCTCACTTCAGGTGTTGTCTCGTATTTTACTTACGCACTCAATGATCACCTTTAATCAGATTTTACAAGCGGGTAGCACCTTGAGTTAGAAGCATTAGCGCCATTGAGTCATACCTTAACATTTGTATATATTCGACACAGTTACTTAGATATGCAATTAGGAAAACATTTTGCCCATTCAATTTTAACATTGCAAACATGGAATAATCAGTTCTAGTCAAAATATACAATGCAAAAGCACTTTTAAATGATATTACTACCCCTGCTAATGTTTACCTACATTGAAATTCCTTATACCCCTGCTGGTCCCTGGTTACAGAATAATCGTGATGAATCCTCAAGGCTTGTCCTAAGAAGCGACTGGGAGTTTTGCCCTGTGTCAATAGGTGAATGAATCTTGTCAGATTCGCCAAGGTTTCGCCATATAATATGCTACATTTTATCCTCTGCTTTTTCTTGAAGTATCATCGGGATGAGCCAGGTCTTCTAAATTAGTTTTCTCACTTTATCGGCCATACGTATATAAAACTCTCATACATACTATAGGGCGAAAATCCGCATGAATGAGTTTCTTTCAGCGAACCATTTACCGTCGATTAGATTATTTCGATCTCCATCCTGCACGCAATTGTTACTACAATGTTCAGCATATGTATGAGCTTTAGGATAGTGTAAGCGTATCTTGTTTTTTAATTTTTTGAAGGAAGTAAACTTTCATTCTAAAATAGAATTTTGTGCTTTCTCTCTGAATATGTTTTACCCAAAAAATGAACTCTATTTATCTACGCATTCATTGACACGTATCATTTATATTCCCCGTTGTTTTGGGAACACGCACATTTTCCATTAGAAGCCCGTAGTTTTTCTTTGTTTTATCGTTTAAACGCTTGTGTATAATGACCTTTATCGGCTGCAAATAGTCTGGCATATAATCTTTTTTTGCGCTAAATAGCCTTACACTGCTGGTGCGACGTACAACAACATTAATCCAACAATTTGATACAGGAACGTACCTTTGACTACAAAGTGGGATTTGCAGCTCGACGTCCTCTCACAGATCCCAGCCATGCGATATGCATAGTGCTTCATCTCAGCAGCATCTTTGCTGTGTGTGTGTGTGAGAGAGAGAGAGAGAGAGAGAGAGAGAGAGAGAGAGAGAGAGAGAGAGAGAGAGAGAGAGAGAGAATAGTATAAGGAAAGGCCGATTTCAGCTCAACGATCCCTCTCCCCACACCCTCCAGACCTCCAAACAAATACAAAATTACCACTTCTCTCTGTCCTAAACTCTCACCCCAAATGATATACACATACAATTGTAAAGCAGATCCTAGCTCAGAATATGTATACCTTACTTGGTAACATCAGTTATCTAATCAATATCATCTATAGAACCAGCCAAGCTAGAACATATATACCTTACTTGATAACATCTGCTACCTAATCAATATCATCTTATAGAGCATAGTCAAGTTTTATAAACCCAACCCCTACACAAAATCCAAAGTCAAATATTCTTTAACAACACTAAAATCTGGTTAAGTGGCAGATGTATTTTTTAAGGGAAAGAAGGATGTGAGCCCAAATATCTTTTTTTTCACACTCTCCAATCCTTCAAACAAATATAAATTACCTCTATGAGAGATTTTAAAAACCCAACACCTACACAAAATCTAAAGTCTATAAAATACCTAGGTAATTTAATCAATAATCACGCTAAGATCCAAGCTATAGAACACCTGCTGCAAAATACCTAGGTAACGTAATCAATAATTGCGCGAAGAACTAAGTTATATAACAGATGTTACTAATTCTATGGAGACCGAGCCAAGTAAAATGTTTTAGTAATGTTGTATACGTCATACGGAGATCACGTGATTAGAAGGAATGTTCTCGAATAAAGAAATACTGTAATGCTGATACGTGATTGGAAGTTTCTGGAACATGAAATACTCTAATACGCATGCGTAAACGCCTGCATCAAAGGCAGATACACGTCTAATCACGCAGTTTGAGGGAGCGCTTCATCAGATAACATATATACTGAGATCATGTTAACACCCAGGCAGAAATTAAACTACACATTTGTAAAAAGGTAAGTACATTATTATTAAGTTTAGATAAAATTTTATATTATATCATACTTCTTTTGATAATATTTTTTATATTTGCTAACCCTCATTGGTAAAATATCTGTTAACATACTATCAATAATACGGAACTCGCGTATTAAATCGTCCATATTATATTTTATACCACGCAAGTAAGATCGTATCTGATCGAGTAATTTTTTTATAGGTGATACTAGCCGCTTGGCAACTATTTTTTTTAGTTGCGAGTCTAGGTTCAGCTTTTTTACACGCTGTTGAAAGAGAGACACCTATACCAGATATGATTAATAAAAACGGATTTAATGATACCTCACTTGAAATTATACCAGAACTGGTCATTAACAACGGTAGATATGATATTACTCGAAGGATCTTGTTGTAGTATTTATAACATTTTTTACGCACCAAAGTTTTTTGTGATAATATTTGTAGTATTATATTAGTGCGTCCACATCCTGTACTAGAATATCTTTTGAAATATGATTGAAATCAACTATACATTTTTTCATTATAATATTAGTTCACATAGTCCCATGTTTGGTTAATCCATAACAAGATCTGGTTGTTCAGCTATAAATTCCAAACACCAGAGAAAAATGGCTAATTTTAAAGTTTTATCAACTGGTTCAAGTATAAATTCTTCTTCAGAATTTTTGTTTATTATTACAGATAATACTCCAGATGTGTCATCATTTGGATGACGAAATAGATATTTGGTAGATATTCTAAACTTTGCACTGCTAAGCACTGACAATCTATACACACCGGTAACATCTGCAATATATTTGATAGAATTATTTTTTGGTGTCCACCCAGTATAACCAGTATCAACTGCATACACAATATTTTTAATCTGCTTGTGAGGAATTTTAATCATACTCGTTTTCTCAATAATATCAGGAATTCCACTTATAATATCATTGAGTTTTGTGTTAATATTAGCGAGTTTTGTGTTAATATTAGCGAGTGTAATGCCAACATTTGATGGATTTCCAAAAAAATCGTTATTAGTTTTGTTTATGTTTCTACAAAAACTTAAAAAAGTATTCACGTGACCAAGGAACTCAGTTTTGTGCGCTTTTATTTCATTATTGATTGGAACGTCCTGATCATCAACGTATTTTTTGTTTACAACATCAAAATCAGACTCAGGTTTTCTGAGGTTAGTAATGGAATTATTGTTCATATAGAGAAATGCACGCATCATACCACCATTGACTGACACATACTTTGATTCTTGATTGTCAACATATTTTTTTTGTTGTAGCATTATTTTCAGTAGTTGGATATCCAAGATCTGTAATTTTATTTTTGTTCATAAAAACAGTCCCAGTAAATAAATCACAAGATTTTTTAACAAAATCATTCACTGACCTACCAGAATCTTGTATCTTACCTCGATTGTTAAAAGTCACGATATTATCAGTAACCGCATCAGTATTTCGTACAAGTACATCTGACAGTTTTACATTACTCGTCTTTAATAGTCCTTCTTTGTCCTGGAAAATGACGACTTTATTTGGATCTACACTGGCAACATCTAATACATTATTGATTTCATTTTTGAGCTGATCAAGAGTTGCATACTTTGACAAGTAACCTTGATAACCTTCTGTGGATACATCTCCTGCTAATGTTCCAAATTTGGTATAGTAACTCATTATTTACTATCCTACATAAAATTATCAACATTCTATAAAATTATAACAACAATGGCAAAGTCGACGATATTAAACTTTGATACAGAGAGACTGGTGAAGCATAAACATAACAATGACCTTCCTGATTGTCATTATCTTATTGTTGGGCGAACTGTTGGAAAAACAAATTTGCTCATGAACTTGCTTCTTGGTAATAATTTTAACTACGATAGAGTGTATATTTACACGATCAATCCACAGCAAGATAAGTATGAGTTATTAAGCGAGTATAATAACAAGCTTCCTGA
Organism: Potamilus streckersoni; assembly: GCA_016746295.1. Lineage (NCBI taxonomy): Eukaryota > Metazoa > Mollusca > Bivalvia > Unionida > Unionidae > Potamilus > Potamilus streckersoni. The sequence continues at coordinate 77,268 of JAEAOA010001463.1, forward strand.
TGATCTTAAGGCTGGTGAAGATTTTTTTATAATTAGGCAGCCAGAAGATCTGATTCCAGTTAATCAACTTGATGCAGATGAACATAAGATAATAGTTTTTGACGATACTCCGCTAAATAACATGGAGATGAATAAAATAAGATCGTATTTCTCACTGTCACGTAATAAACAGTGTAATTCTGTTTATGTCGCTCAAGGATTTTATAATGTTTACAGATTTATTCGGCGAAATACGGGTTGTTTTATATTATTTCCAGGACTGGACAATGTTGACGTTAGAAATATTGCAAGCGAGCAATGCGGTGGCGTGACAAAAGATAAGTTTATTGAACTTTACCGTAATGCTACAAAAGATAAATACGACTTTTTCTTATTTGATAAACTTACAAATAATCCAACTAAAATGTTTCGCTGTTGTATTAACAGTTACTTACAGTAAAGCGCTTTAGTTTTATAAAATTTATAATAATGATAATAATAATAATGGACAAACGAGCAAAATATAGAAAATACATAGAGGATCTAAAAAATACTTGCTCAATCTTAGGTATCATTTAAGCAAAAAGTACAGCAAGCACGACGTGGACAAGTAACTGCTACAGAAACAACATCTACGATTTTCAAGCCAGTTACTGAAGCACTACATAGAAAACAACCTGAAACTAAACCACTATCAGAAGAATTTAAACAACTGCAAGAAAAAGGGTTGGTTGGAATTGTTAAACAACAACAAGAAGCAGCTGCTGCAAAAATTGTTACTAGATCTGATGAAGAAAAAAGAAAACTAACTGAGGCACTTACAGCAAACATAGCTGATCCTGCTGCTAGACAAGCTGAAATAGATCGTTTGATAAATAATCCGCTGGAACTTGAGCGACGATTAGGAGAGTTAGCAACGCAAGGAATAAAAAATATTATAACAATAGGAGAAATAAAAGATATCAAAGAGGAGCAAAAAAAATGTCGGTGAGCTTACTGTAAAGTTTATGGAAGTTGGAGAGAAAAGAAATTTTTTATAAGAAAAGCAAATAATGAGATTAAAGAAAATGAGGATGACGATTTTTAAAGAAAGAAAATATAGAGGATGTTGATAATATAAATAAGTGGACTAATGTAGCATAAGTTATATCAGACAGCGGTTCCAAATACTACCGACTACACGTGGCGGGTCACAACAACATCAAGCGACCAACTACCGAGACAAATATTTGTCGTATTTCAACAGCACGCCCGACGAGGCAACCAACAACAAAATATGCAATATTTGACAAAACTGATGCCAGACGAATATAAGCTATATATAATTTTGCTGATGACGCTAATAAAAATATTACTCGACCGTACATGTACCTGCTTGACGCAATTCAAAAATATCAGGATGTTGAAGATGGATCTCAGATATAAGCAGAGGAATTTCGTACACTTTATCCTATATTTCATTTTGATGTTAGTAAACATAGCGAGCGAGCTGTAGACAGCACAACGGATATTGAAATTACCTGGACACTTGGAGCGGTTCCAATAAAACCATTGTACATATACGCATTAGAGATTAGTGATTATTGATAGATTTATCAGGATGGATTCTGTTGGAGGTAAAATGACAGTTCAAGTTTAATCTACAGTTGTTATATGAAATGACAAAATATATTGTAAAAGAAGCATATTTGACTGATGGTCAAGTTAAAAATTAGTAGCTGCTCTTGCAATGCGAAGACAGGTATCATTAAAATTCAACCCTAATATTTCTGATGGTGTTTTAACAAAATTAATGCTGACAAAAAAAATCAAATAAACAAGTATAATCGTAAAAAAAGCTTTTGTTTTAAATTTGAGTGCTGCACAAATAACAGCGCTGGCATACGACATTGTCGTTAAAGGTGGTTTTCTTGGTCCAGTATTATCAGTATTAGCTGCAAAAATTTTACCAGTATTAGGCATATTAGAACTAGCAGCAGCGACGGGAGCAATATCCGGCGCAACGAAAAAAGTAGTTGAGGGGAATGGTATCATTCGCGGAAGTGGAATAAAACAAATTTTAAATTTTATGTAAATGATATATTATAATGCCGCAACAAAAAACCAAATCGTCAGAAAAAAAACAACCAAAAAAAGAAAACAACAAAACGCAAACAAGCAAAACAAGGAGGAATTCTTCCTTTCGCTCCACTTTTGGCGGGACTAGCGGGAAGTCTGCTGCCAAATCTTTTAGGAATCGGACGTGGTCTAACATTACCAGGAACTCGACCACCCCGTTGAGTAATTTTGATATAATCGATAAGTTTAAATTGGTTCCTACATTTCACGGAGTTTATTCTAAAGATGAACTCACAGTAATAAAATCGCCGTCAGCTGTAAGTTCGTGTGTGATAAATTTGCAAGATTTCAATGTCGGATCCGGTACGCATTGGGTAGCAGTTTATAATAATAATTATTTCGACTCCTTTGGACTTCCTCCAAGCGATGTAATGAAAAGGCATATGAACAAAAAATATTAAAAGGTATATTATTCGTTAAATCAACTCCAACCTGTTGGAACGTCTGCTTGCGGATATTATTGTATTAAGTTTATCTGACAGATGAGCAGAAATCTCAATTTTTTAAAATTTATTTTACAGTTTGATAAGCAACCTTCTCACGCTAAAGATGAGATTGCAATTAATTTAATCTAAACTTACAAGTATAATAATGTCAACATATTGTCTCAAGTGTAGAACTAAAACGGAAAATATTAATGAAACAACAGAAAAAATAAAAAACAACACGATGATGTTAAAATGTATTTGTGCAATCTGTGGAAAAAGAAAAAAAAATATGTTTTTAAAGAAAAAGTCACTGGGAGCTGGTTATCCTAATGTTGTCAGGGAGGTTATTTTAGTAGACGACTAAAAATATAGAATGATATGCAACTGTGATTCTGACAGAGATTTGTCTTGAGCAAAATAAAATTGTCACATACATTCAATGTTGTAACAACAGAGAAATAATAGGGTCAGGTATAGATATACATAAAATTATTGGTAAATTACCAAAACCATAAGGCGGTTGGACTTTGCCAGGTCATCGGTATACAGGACCTTACAATCCGCTAGATCAACAACTAGATGAAAACGATAATCCATTGCCAGGACAAGAACCTTATAATCAAGTGGATGCAATAGCGATGCGTCATGATATCTGTTATCGTGATAATGAAAACTCGAAAGCAGATTGTGATAAAGTGATGTTAGACGAATTACGTGATATGGAGCCAACAAATCTACGAGAACGTTTTGATAGAAGATTTGTTCAGGAAATGATTGGAGCAAAATATAAACTTGGACTCGGAAAAGAATTATACGATGATCTTGCAGTCGAACTACATAGACCTAAAAAAACAAGTTTCCGAGACGTAAAGTTGTCGCTAATGCCGTAGATGATATCTGAGCAATAGATTTGGTGGATGTGTCCAATCTGGCTCAGTTTATCGTTGGCACTGATGGCGCTCCAAAAAGGTATTTGTTTAATGTTATAGATGTTTTTAGCAAATACGCTTTCAGTGTACCTGTTTCGGATAAGACAGGAACTTCAATGACTGATACGATAAAACAAATAATAACTAGTACAGAAAGAAAGCCGAATAAAATCTGGACTGATCACGGAGCCAAGTTTTTTGACAAAAAAATTTGAGCAGTTTCTAGAACAAAATAATATTTAAAAATACGTTACAGGAAACGAGGGGAAAAGCATTGTTGTCGAGAGATTTAATCGCACGTTAAACGAAAAAATACACAAACTTTTGACAGCTAAAAACACCAGCAGGTACATCGATGACCTTTCTCAAATCGTGGATAAGTATAATAACACAAAACATCGAACCATCAAAATGTCAGCCAATATTGCGATTAAAAATCCGATAAAAGCAAATGAAAACATGTACCGCAGACATAAATTTAAGGTTGGTGATAAAGTTAGAATTTCTTTGATAAAAAAGGTATTTGCAAAAGGATTTACTCCGAACTGGAGCGAAGAAGTATTTGTTGTTGATAAAGTACTTTTAACAATACCTGTAACGTAGGCGTTAAAAGATCTGGCAGGGGAACCTATCATAGGTAGCTTTTACGAACAAGAACTACAGAAAACTGAGCAGGATGTTTTCGTTATTGAAAAGTGATTAGGAAAAAAAGAGATAAAAGTTTAGTCAAATGGCGTGGGTATAACGATAAATTTAACATTTGGATTCCAGCCAAACAGATTATGATATAATGCTATTATAAATTAATTCATACTTTCGTTTCACAGACTTACATTTTACTGGTTTACATAACGATATTAGATAGTGCTTGCAATCGTCAGAGATCGTCATTAGATTAAAAGTTTTAACAAATATGAAATCGAATTTGATATTTTTCTGTCGGCCAGGAATGTTAATGTTTAAGAAAGGTTAGTTCAGCTGCCAAAACAGTTGTTGCTCGGCAACGGTAAAATTAAATTTCATTACTTTCTTAGCAATGTGATACTTGACATTATATTTTCCAATGGTTGTTCTGGTGTAATTTGATTTATCAACGACGGTGACTATTTTATCATCATCGTCAGACTCGTTGATGTATAAAATATCATCTTCGCTATAACCAACAGATTTGTCTATCATATCCTTAGTGATTGTAATATTGTCTGCAACTTTATCGTTAATGTTTACATCTCTTGCAGTGGTATCTTCTGCCTATAGTTCAGCGAGTCGTTTCATCACGTTCATTATTATAATATATTTTTATCTAATTTATTATTATAAGATGACCGACGAGGTAAAATATCACCAAAAGGTTAATATAGTAAATTACAACGAACTAGCCGAAGTGGTAAGAAAATGCTTGTCGGGTTATAGTGTATACTCTGTTGACGTTATTGTGATGCAAGGTGATTCTCATAAAATATTATTAACAGCAGCAGAAAAAGATAAAATTAACGAAAGTGCAGTAACGACTTTAAAATTAGATCGAAATGATGTTATAGCATTTGCTGATCATTGTTTGACTAAAGCCGAATTACAAAATATTATTAATCATCATATCTAAAACATATCCTAGCATTGTGCTCGCTTGAAAAAGCTGATCTTGTTACTCTATCAGCTACAAATTTTACTGTCATAGGATGTATATTATAATATCTCGCCGCAGCTATAATCGATTTGAATTTCATATCCTCGTCCGTTTCGAGATTTAACGAAACAACAGGTTTTGCTGGGCATCTATAATTAATACCACCACCTCGTCCTTTTTTCACATTTTCCTGTTGCGTCAATAGTTCTAGATTTTAGGATTGTTTGTTTTTACGTTTTTGATATGATTAATGACCAGACCATCGGGTATAGATCCATGAAATACCTCGTAAACAAAACGATGAGATTTATAAGTAAATTTATCGACTAGTGTTCCTCTAACAGTTACTACGAGATACCCCATATTGCTTATAGTACCAAGAACTTTTTAGTTTTTCTGCTTCTAATAAAACCGCGATCGTTAGCCTCGTATAAATCAAAGACCGGATGCGGCTGAAACTCGCTTTGTAAAGATAAGTTTTCGATATTATCATCAGTGACTGCACCGTTCACATAATATACACGCTGTCCCTCTGGAATATCATCGCAGAACAACGTGTAAATAAAACCTTTTCTAAGCATTGTAATCCTCTCGGTATTATCTCCCTTTGCACTCATCTCATAACCCGCTGACGTTGCTGTGCCAACAGATATTCCAGGTTTGATGTTAATGACCGAACCTAATGTATTTCCAGCGTATAAGTTGTACTTTGGGTGAACGTGATATACCTCTTGCTCACATGCGCTTGTCAAATTTTGTGTCATTATACTATATTGATTTTTATATCTCTATTTGTTTTTTCAAACTGGCGCATGCGCTGTGTGTGGTAAATTATCGATCGAACAATCAATTAGACATTAGATTATAGTATAGCAATGTCGAAATTGCGTGATATAGCCAAAAAGAGCCTTATGGGAGTACCTGAACAAATAGCGACTGCCTTTACAGGATTTGACAACTGTTATCGGGTCGATTATCAAATCGTACTGAAAAATTTTTACTGCAACAAACCTATTTCATCTACTACAGATAACTGTAAAATGTGAGTTCGAAAAACATAAAAGTATCAGATTATTAGTGCAATATCATACTATATTTTCGAAGCTACTTGTGACGGAACAATCAACTAACAAAGAAATTGCAGACCCTCACATCAACGCAAAATCAAGACGTGTTTTACTTGGGACTGATCTTTTGTCACTAGTTGGTGAAATACACCAAGAAATCTGGAAAAAATAGAAGAATTTACTGAATTAGGTTCAGGTTGGATGTTTGAAATGATCAAAGAAATATTGTTTCACACGATGAAATATGACGCATTACGAGGTAGTTCGTACATCGACCTGCCACCAAAAATAAAACGTTAAAGATGTTGTATAAACATCAAAAACGTAGATAACAAATGTTTCCAATGGGCTGTTCTTTCCGCGCTATTTCCAGCACAAAAAGATGCTGATCGTGTTGAGAAGTATATCAGTCACGTGTCAAGATTAAATTGTGCTGGTGTTGATTTTCCAGTGGCAGAACATCAAATACCAAAATTTGAAAAGCAAAATAATATTTCGATTAACGTTTTCGGATTAGATGAAAAAGAAAACGTCTATCCGAGATATATTTCAGAAAAAGCTTCACAATCGACTATCAATTTACTGTTTTATAAAAATTATTACGTTTGGATCAAAAACTTTCATGGACTAGTTGGTGGACAGTACAATAAACGAAAAAAGAAAACGTTCTTTTGTTATCGCTGCTTGCACGGTTGTAATGACAATGAAAAATTACAAAAACATTTGCAGTATTGTAGTGATGTACAAAGAATAGCAATGACGTCTAAAAAAGATAGTGTGTTACAGTTTGTCCATCATAATCATAAACTAAAATTTTTTTTCGTTATATACGCTGATTTCGAATGTTTACTTCAACCTGTACTTGGCGTAGAAAATAATCCTAATCAATCGAGTACAAGAAAAGTTCAAAATTATGTTCCGTGTGGAGTAGCGTACAAGGTAGTTTGTTGTGCAAATTCTAGATTATCCAAACCAATCCAATACTATCGTGGTAAAAATCCAGCTGTCTGGCTTCTCAAGCAGTTGATTAACGAAGTTGATAATATATTTACTCGTTTGAAAAGAGTAACTCCAATGTTAAAATTAACACCTCAACAAGAATCTGATCACGAGCAAGCAGAAATTTGTCATTTGTCAAGCTTTTGACGATAACAAAAAAGTACATGACCATTGCCACTTGACCGGACAGTACCGTGGAGCGGCTCATAATCAGTGTAATTTAAAATTTCATGCTCCAGATTTTATTCCAGTTATTCGTCACAATTTTTGAGGATATGATAGTCACATTATAGTAGAAGCTTTTGGTGATCCTGAGATAAAAGCTTGTCTAAAACTCGATAACATCATCAAATGCATTCCAAATAATTTTGAAAAGTATATGTCAGTTATGCTAGGTATATTGCGTTTTATTGACAGCTTGCAGTTTATGCCAGCATCGTTAGATGAGCTAGTAAAAGGTTGTAGTAAATTTGATAACCTAAGGGAATGTTTTGGAGATCAATTTAATACACTAGCTACAAAAGGAGTATTTCCATACGAATATCTCGACGATTGGAGTAAATTTGATGAAACATCTTTACCTGACAGATACATTTTACTCACAACTTAAAAATGAAAATAATACTGATGACGAGTTCAAGTATGCACAAGATATTCGGAAAGAGTTTGATTGTGAGACTTTTGGTGATTATCATGATTTGTATTTGAAAACTGACGTCTTATTATTAGCAAATGTTTTTGAAAGTTTTCGAGAAGTAAGTTATAATAATTACGGACTAGATCCTTGTTGGTATTATTCTGCCCCTGGGTTGTCATGGGATGCTCTGCTAAAGTTTCGTAAGGTAAGGTTGGAATTACTGACTGACGTCGATATGTTCAATTTTATCGAAAAAGGGAACAGAGGCGGTATTAGCGTGATAACAAAAAAATATGCTGAGGCAAACAACAACAAATATTTGAAAAAGTATAACCCTGAGCTTCCCTCGAAGTATATAGTTTATCTAGATTGCAATAATCTTTACGGTGGTTCAATGATAGAACCAGTGCCTCTTGGTGGATTTCACTGGATCACGGCTTATCGATTTCTATCTGAAACAGAAAAAAAGATACCCGAAGTTGTTTCATATTTCGTTGAAGTTGATCTTGATTATTCAACTTGGCTACACAAATTGCATAACGATTACCCTTTCTGCGCGGAATCGATGGTTATAGATTATAGTTTGTTATCAAAAGAACAACAAGCGTTAGTATCACCAAGGCAACATTCCATGGTCAAGAAACTAGTACCAAATTTGCTTCATAAACGAAATTATGTTTTGCATTACAAAGTTTTAAAACAAGCAGTCGATGCTGGTCTTGTGTAGAGAAAAGTTCATCGCGTATTAAAATTTAATCAGTCGCCGTGGATGAGAGGTTATATTAACTCGAACACTTCCTGAAGAGCTGTAGCAAAAACTGATTTTGAGAAAAACTTCTTTAAACTGATGAATAATTCCGTTTTTGGTAAGACGATGGAGAACATTAGAAAACGCGTAAATATCAAAATAGTTAATGATATCAATCGCAGAAACAAACTTGTGTCAGACGATGATTTTGTGAGCATGAAAATTTTTAATGAGAGTCTTGTTGAGATACAAAGAAGAAAAATAAATCTAAAACTAAACAAGCCGATCTACTTTGGAGCTTCAGTGTTAGATATATCAAAGTGGCTGATGTACGATTTTCATTATAATTTTGTTAAAAATCAGTGGCCGACTAGTAGATTATTGTTAACTGATACTGATTCGCTCGTATATGAAATCGAATGCGAGGACATCAATCAGGACATGTACAATAATCGACATTTGTTTGATCTTTCTGATTACCCACGTGAAAGTAAATTTCATGACGACACAAATAAAAAAGGTGATTGGTAAGTTCAAAGATGAAATGAACTCAAGCGCTATCAAATATTTTATCGGATTACGCAGCAAAATGTATGCCGTATTGTTAGACAATAATAAAATAACAAAAAAGCAAAAGGTCTGACAGCTATGGTAATTCGGGCTAATCATCATATGCTAGAAACAGATGTCATTATCAAACGCGGATTGAGTAATTTTGATGATAAGCGTTATTGCGAAAATGGAGTAGATACACTTGCACTAGGGTATTGTCATGATGATAGATCTATACTTGACATTATCTTTTCCAACTGAAATTTTATCTAAACTTAAGAAATAATGTTTGAAAATTTAACAGTGACAAATAGCTACAGTAGCAAGATCAAATATCAAATGATGGACGGCAAACAATTGACAGTTGAAATTAATAATGAAACATCAGGTATATGTTTTAGTGGAACACGTGATAAGCTAAAACTTTCGCTCGTCAGATCTGATGACAGCGAGTATTTTAATTATCTCCAACAATTGTGTCAAAGGTTACTAGCGGAATTTAAAAACTTTCTTTGTCCGATTAGCCAACAAAAATATACTAAACTTGCAATTGATCTCGATCGGTCAAGGGTATATTTTATCGACAACAAATATCCTCTAAACAAGCCACAAATAAAAGATTTGTTGGAATCTCGTCGTTGTGTGAGTGGTAAAGTAAGAATTAGTCTCTATCTTCGTGATAATGAAGTATCTATAATGTCAACAGTTGAAACATTAATCATTGGTGATGAAATATAAATAATGTACTTACCCTTTCGCCTTGTAAATATCCGCTCAGTATAGCTGTTATCTGATGAAGCGCTACCTCAAACTGCGTGATCAGACGTGTATCTGCCTTTGATACAGGCGTTTACGCATGCGTATTAGAGTATTTCATGTTCCAGAAACTTCCAATCACGTATCAGCATTACAGTATTTCCTTAGTCGAGAACATTCCTTCTAATCACGTGATCTCCGTATGACGTATACAACATTACTAAAACATTTTACTTGGCTCGGTCTCCATAGAATTATTAACATCTGTTACATAACTTAGTTCTTCTCGCATTTATTGATTACGTTACCTAGGTATTTTGCAACAGGTGTTCTATAGCTTGGATCTTAGCGTGATTATTGATTAAATTATCTAGGTATTTTGTATAGTTATAGACTTTAGATTTTGTTTAGGGGTTGGATTTTTAAGGTCTCTCATAGAGGTAATTTATATTTGTTTGAAGGATTGGAGGGTGTGAAAAAAAGATATTTGGGCTCACATCCTCCTTTTCCTTAAAAAATACATCTGCCACTTAACCAGTTTTTTGTGTAGTTAAAGAATATTTGACTTTGGATTTTGTGTAGGGGTTGGGTTTTTAAAACTTGACTATGCTCTATATGATGATATTGATTAGGTAGCATATGTTATCAAGTAAGGTATACATGTTCTAGCTTGGCTGGTTCTATAGATGATATTGATTAGATAACTGATGTTACCAAGTAAGGTATACATGTTCTGAGCTAGGATCTGCTTTACAATTGTATGTGTATATCATTGGGGGTGAGAGTTTAGGACAGAGAGAAGTGGTAATTTTGTATTTGTTTGGAGGTCTGGAGGGTGTGGGGAGAGGGGTCGTTGAGCTGAAATCGGCCTTTCCTTATACTACTGTGTGTGTGTGTGTGTGCGCGCGCAGTTTCGCTGTAGACACCCGTAATTTAGCTCGAGCATACTTAATCCTCATGGAAGCCATGCAGATGTACCTAAATGTGGACAAGGACACGTATATATTTATATCGCTGAAAGATTTTGCTAACTTTTATCTCCTCTTCTATTTTGATATTTTCAAGCAATCCAAGCGACTTAAAAATTCACCGGCGGATATCGGAATCCGATTGACTGCTGCCAGTCTGGGTGGCTATTACGTGTGCTACATGTGCTTGTGACCTCTGACCGATTGATGACGTTGGACGTGCTCAATGGAAAAATGAACATCGTTGCATGGACAATGCCAACAAAACAAAAGTAAAATCATCGTCGTACCACAGAGACAAGGTGGTTCCAACTTCCTGGAAATACGTGAGGTAAAGGTATTATCAGCAAAGAAAAAAAACGGTATTAACGCGAGAGACACGGATTCATGAAACAAAGTTTCTTCCGCTGCCCAACATTGACCTCGAAAAAGAATTAGTACCCAGCGTTGGAAATTTCATAGGTGTATTTTCTAAGGATCAACTTCCTGAACAAATTACACTCATTACGATGGTTATGGCACTGACTGGGTCGTCGAGGTCAAAGATCCAAATTACAGCGACGTCGAGTATTTCGATTCGATTGTTTTACCTCCACACAATGAGGTTGTGCGATACCTTCAACCATCGCATAAAAGAGACGTTTATAACTCTACAGCTTTAGAATGTCAACTATAGCACGTGTGGATGGTACTGCATCGATTATATCCAACGTAGGTATGGTGAAAAATCACCCCTCAAAGTCGCTTTGTCGCTAAAATAATGTACACTTTAACATTACACAGCAAAATGAATTTGTGATGCCTTAAGTGAAAAACAAGAACGGAGAGTGTCGATCCTCTCGAGGTGGTCAGGAAGAATCGTAGCCTCATGATCAAATCGAGGTGTGCAGTATGTGATTCTAAAAAATCATACTTGGTTGCAGGTAAAGCAACATCAGCAGGAGTTGCTCAGCAACAAGAGAACACTAAAAGGTAGACAGTGTGAAACTATACTTCCGACAACAAAAGCTGTGTGAAACTTAGTGTCATGGCTCAGTAAAACAATTATCATTGTAGGCACTCTGACAAGAGCTGCGAAGATCTTCGCGTGGGAAGAAATTTGTGCGTGGGAGAATTTAAATGCTGCGGCGGGAGACAAATTCTTGGCGGTACCATGGACGTCCATGCGCTATTCAGAAAACTTTCAAGAACAAGTGGCGAATAGACGTTTCCAGGACATAAATACACAGGACCTTGGGATAACTTAGAACAGCAACTGGACGACAATTATCAGCCACTACCCGGTCAATAGCCCTAAAACGGTTTTGAGGTCATCGCGATGCCACATAATATATGTTAAGGAGATCAGCCTGACGACAAAGTGGTATGCGATAAATCATGCTGAGGGACTTAAAAATACTCAGGCCAAACAATTTCAGAGAACGTGTGGACCAAGCTTTTATGCGTGGTATCAATGGAACCAAACATAAGCTGGGCATCGGGATTCCAGGTATAATGAAAAAGTCAGCATAAGATCTCACGGAATTGAAAGCTCTCACAGAAGAACTCCATCGACCAGTGAGCAAGCATTTTCCAAAGTCATCACGATCGCGGTAAACGATATATGGTGGGCATATCTTTCATGACAGTGTTCGATGTGTTGAGCAAATATGCATGTGTAGTTCTTCTGATAAACAAAAAAACGAAATTATATCGTTGAAGCGTTTGATAGTAGTGTAGGTGAACAAAAGCCCGACTAACTAAGGGCAGATCATGATAGTGATTTTTATAACAAAAGAGTCTCAGATTGGCTTTAAAAAAATATTATATTTTAAAGCACAGACAATCAAATCAAAGCGGCCGTTATAGAGTGGTTTAACCGAACTATCAAAACTCGTATGTGGAAGAGATTTACCAGAAATAACACCCACCAATACGTAGATTTTGTTGCCAGAAATAATTAACCAATACAACTACACCTGGCAGAGCGGAAGCCTTTTCGGATGACAAAAAAAAACAGGTCACATACGCCTATCTTTTAGACGTAAATTCAACGTAATTGACCACGTGCGAATCATCAGACAAAAAATACATTCGAAGAGAGAAACATCCCTAACTGGACTGAAGAAGTTTTCGTCGTCGATGCCATTCAAAATACAATTTCAGTCACCTACACACCCAAAGATTCCTCGGAAGAACTCATCCAATGGTCTTTTTAAGAACAGGAAATACAAAAGGGAAAGGAAACCTGTTCAGAGTGAAAAAAGTCATCTACACTAAAGGTAACAAATTGCTCGTCAAATATTTTGATTATCCTGAGCAATTCAACTAGTGGATTCCCACAGCACTTTTGACTTCTTTGTCTCGAAGGTGTATGCCTCCGACAACAACGCCTCAGAAATAATCTTATCATACCTCACCCAAACTCTTCTCTGAGACAGTCTTACGTTTCTCCACATTCTCGTGAAGACCCATCTCAAATATACGCTTGAACGCATACTCATTTTTATAAATTGCACATGACTTTCCAAATGAACACGAGTCACCTTATTCAGCCAATAATAAAGCTGACCTCGCTGCAGCCCTGTGAAATGAAAACTTCAGCTTGTTTTTAATACTGCTTATTGTACCGCTGTACTGAACGATAATGACGATGACTGGACTGCGTCTCACCCACTCATCGTCTCATACCCCTCGTCTTTGCTTTCCACGCAATAACTCATATGAGGCACATAACTCCGATCCTGTTTCGTGTACGCTATTAACTCCTTGGCACAACTTGAATCACTCTCTGGACTCCTCCAGTACCGGACTTTCGCAAACCTCAATCAATCTCAATCGATATACACTACATACACATCTTCCTCTAAACAATATACACAAGTGATTCAGAAATCCCTAGTATATGGACAGTAAACACTCCTTATCACACAGTAAGCTACCATATAGGTCTAAAACACTCCCACTTTTTCTGCCTGGAGCCATCACACACACCCTAAGAAAAATATAAGCCAAAAATCGAATACCCAAGTAGTATATAGACATATGGTGGAGTGCTCTGTAGACCACTCTTTATCACGCAGTGTAAAAAAGAACCAGCATCATATATATATATATATATATATATATATATATATATATATATATATATATATATATATATATATATATATATATATATATATATATATATATATATATATATATATATATATATATATATATATATATATATATATATATATATATATACTTGAGTGTGTTGGATTTTCATGTAGATTTAAAAAAAAATTGTCATATCGCTAATCTGTCTTCATTGTGGCAATTTATAATTATATCTAGTACTGGGGCACACAGTCAAATAAATAAGACGTCAATGGGAACACTGTCAAGTCTAGCGTGAAATATAAATAAAAGACTTCCATGGGATCCTGGTCAAATATAACGTTTAAAACAAGACGTTAATGGGAACACTGTCAAGTGTAACATTCAGTAAATAAGTCTTAATTGGGAACTCTGTGAATTGTAGCATTAATTATTATATGTTCATTCTTGTCTCCGTTAACTTTATATTATCTGAATTGGGCGGTATTTTACGATACTGAACACTTTAATATTTCACGCACGTGTACGACACATGTGCCTAAGGATATTATAGTGTATTAGGAGCAACCTATATTGTTAATTCGCAGCTACATTGTAAAGAAACCAGTTTGCATTCGTATAGGTTTTCTTGGATTAAATTTGTTTGTAAATGAACTAAACAAGCCGTTTCATCCATTTGAAAATATAGATTTTAAAGTTAACGATGTGGACGAGCTCACTGAGTCAGAAATGAACTTCAAACAAGCACAAGAATGAACAATTTCAAAAACAAACGTGGTAGACGTAGAAATTGAAAGATAAAGTACTTATTATTGAAACAGTTATATAGGAAAAATATTCGCATCTTTTCTCAAATTGAATAGTTCAGACTATGACCAGTGCTTTCTGGGGTCAATAGAAATATAGTATGGCAAAGTATATTGAGGCCAAGTGCTATCGCAAGGCTATCAGATAGCATTTTGCAAGTGTGTTAAAATACAACAGCTGCTTTGCAACTATTTGATACAATGTTGTTCGAGTGATAGATTGATACAAAGTAATTCAAGCGATAGAAGACACATAATATATAACACCGTTAATAGCTGGGGTCCCTCAAAAAAACGATATGTAAGTGACAGGGTATAAACATGTCTTATTTTCTTTGATAATAAGAGTGGTAATAAATATATTTACATTTATGCATCTTGAAGTTTCTCAAAATATACTTTCTTACTTCTTCAGATACGAATGGCGTGGCCTGCTAAAGCTGGTGCACGAAACCTGTACTGAAATTTATTGTACATTTCCAACTGAAATCTGCAACGATTTGACCCAATAATCCAGTCCATCATAATTTGAAAAGAAAAAACAAACTCAATCAATACCAAATGGAAAAGTTGTTGCAATGAGCATTAATTCACAATATGACTCTAAATTTCAATTTTAAGGAGATCAAAACGACAATTCTTTTTGAAGCTACTATCAAGCGCGCGACGAAGCTTAAAGGTCTCTGGACGGTTTTATGTGCACATTGGTATTGCTATTGTGTATTGAATAATCTACGGTTGTCTTTTTATTTTTCAATACAGTATAAATTCAATTACATTCTTTCTTGTAAGTTTGTGATGTGAATATAACTGCATTATGTATGCAAGACAACGTTCTGTTTTTCATGTGAATATAACTGCATTAGGTATGCAAGACAACGTTCTGTTTTTCATGTGAATATAACTGCATTAGGTATGCAAGACATCGTTCTGTTTGTGATGTGAATATAACTGCATTAGGTATTCTTGACATCGTTCTGTTTGTGATATGAATATAACTGCATTAGGTATGCAAGACATCGTTCTGTTTGTGATGTGAATATAACTGCATTAGGTATGCAAGACATCGTTCTGTTTGTGATGTGAATATAACTGCATTAGGTATGCAAGACATCGTTCTGTTTGTGATGTGAATATAACTGCATTAGGTATGCAAGACATCGTTCTGTTTGTGATATGAATATAACTGCATTAGGTATGCAAGACATCGTTCTGTTTGTGATGTGAATATAACTGCATTGGGTATGCAAGACATCGTTCTGCACCATAACAGCTGATTTAGAGAAAAGGATACAAGCCACAGAGATGAGATGCTTCAGACAAATCCTCAGCGTCTCATACAAAGACCGTGTAACCAATGACAAAATACGGCAAGCAAGCCATTGGGACTCACGAAAACCTCCTGAGCACAGTGAAAAAACGTAAACTGCAGTGGAATGGGAATGTCTCAAGATCACCAGGACTAGCCAAGATAATCCTGCAAGGCACTTTACAAGGAAGAAGAAAGAGAGGCTTCAAAGAAAGATGTGGGAAGACAACATTCGGGAGTGAACAGATTGGACACTGAGCGACTCACTAAGAAATTCAGTAAATCAAGAGGAATGGAGGATGATGGTTGTCCGGTCTCATGTACTGCCCCAACGGTCTCCCAGACTACTGGACTGATGATGATGATGATGATGATAATGATGATGATGATGATGATGATGATGATGATGATGATGATGATGATGATGATGATGATGTTTCACTGCGTTCTGTGCTGGGTGTAGAAATAACATTATTAAGTACATGCGTCGAGGAGATAACTGTATAATAGGCATAACTCAGCGTTGTGTTCTTCATATGAGATATACGTATTGTCACAATATACAAGGTGGAGACAACTGCATTATTTACTTTTATGTCACAACCATTTTCTTGTCCTATAGTGAATTTGCGTAAAAGTTGCATATATTTTTGTACAATTTTCATCTGCCTGTACTCTTTTGTAACTAATTCCTCACGTTACTATATACTGAGTTGAAGAGATTAGGACTTTTCTATTGTCCCTGATATTTGACGTTGCGCATAAGATACTGTATCGTTCGTTTGGAAATAAGTCCTTAAACAATGACATAAACGTTTAGAAAACCCTCATAAATGTGTTCGTTATTAATATTAATAAAGCATTAGATATTCTTTTATAAACTGTTTTAAAGCTCAGAATTTACGAATGAAAAGTTTTACGTTCTTGGAAGTGTCGGGGTGTGGTGTGTTGAGGGTTGTAACAATTATGGTATTGGCATAATAAAAGTATCTAAACGAATGAATCGGGTTGCAGTTTTTATAGAAGTACAAGGGTCTGAAATTACTGAGAACTGTAAACCAAGGAATAAAAAATATAAACATATACTTCATGGCGTAAAAGACAAAGGATTTGACTATTTAACCCCAAATTACATATCACCTTTGACAATTTATGAAGAATTTATATTGTCGCACAAAAAGACCTGTTTCATGTTGTTGGTGGAATATCAGTATAGCCGATAAGATTTTAATTTGTATATATTTACATGATGTATCATTGGAAACCAAAAAGATTCTTTCACGATTATATTGTATCTTTCTCCATAACTTTGTAAGATAATTTATTTTATATCACATTGAAACTAAATGAATCTTTCGAAATCTAGGGTTGTAAAACCAAATTAATTTTTCTTCAAGTGGACGCCTGCGGCAAATAAGTCGTACCAACGTACTTACTAAATCTCTTATCGCTGTCATATACTGCTACTTCCGATTGGAAAATGTTTCATCCTCCCCTTATTGAAAATAAAATAAACTATATTCTGCCTTAAATATATTTCATAATCTTGGAAGATTAAATGAAGAAATTAAACACTTAGACCAATACATGTAAATTGCTAATGATTTTCCAATCGAAATATATATTGCAAAGTAATTTTTATTCAGTTCTTGCTTAATTTACAAATTTTGAACTTGCATCAAGGATTTGAACATCCACTGCTTAATATTGTATTCCACATAAATAACATATATTGAAGTTTGAATCATATTAAAAATAAGTAGAATAATTTATACTTTAATTTATAAACAGATTCTTTATGGAGTGTAAAATACTTAAAATAATTGTTACTTTGATTTATAAGTAGTTTCTTTAATAGCTTAAATTTCTTCTGGTTTAAAGTATGATCTCTTTCAAGAACCAATTTAATAATCAGTCGTGTTGTGCAAAAATTCGAAAGAAGAATAACCTGCCGATATCATATTGATTTATCGAGGGATTCATGCGTAATTTTAAAACAATTACCCAAAAAAATAATATGTAATAATCCGAGAAACAAAATACAAGTGTATGTACCTGACATCACGAAAATAAAAATTATAAAAATATTGATAAAAAAATATTTACATTATTAATGAATTTTCATTCAGCATAGATAAGACTGAATTTTATAAAAAAAAAAACTGAAATATGAAGAAAGAGTATGTCCTTTCTATAGACCTCCTTTAGTTTGTCCTTTGCATGAATTGTTCTTTTAAAATGTATTCATGTTGTATTACATATTGTTTTAAAGTTAATTATAAAATGGGGGTTTCTTCAAGGGGAGGAACTCTGCATGTCCCATACCTGTCATGCTCAGCAGTCTTATAATTGGTTACTTTCCTTGTTTTCCTTAAACTCATGGAAATCCCCTAGTGCTGTAAAGAAGTAAAAGTAAATGCGTGTATGAGAGTGAGTGAATGTGTGCGTATATGTATGAATGAATGTGTGTGTATATATGTGTGTGTGTGTATGTGTGTGTGTGTGAGAGAGAGAGAGATAGAGAAAGAGAGAGAGAGAAAGAGGGATAGAGAGAAGAGAATAGTATATTACGAGAAAGAATGTCAATTAAGAACTATTCTGCAATTACACCACATTTTTAATTTTTAGGTAAAGATTGCTTTTGCCCAGAAAGTGCTTCATGTACATAAAGTACAAAAAGCAACGTTGTCCACATACGGCAACTAAATTTATATTTTCTTTACAGAAGATAAGGAATGTGTGAAAAACCTATACTATAATACCGTTTTGGTTCTTGCATGCGAGTCTTATGAAAAACGATACAACTTAAGTGCATCAATATTCATTGGTACCTTGCATATCTACGACGATCAAGTATTCTATTCATCTAAACTGGTATGTTGGCTACAATGAACGCATACAATAATTTGTACATATACCAAAATGGCAGTATGTCCACTGTAAATTGTATACATATGGTATAGTGAAAGACCCCACTAACTACCAGCACAAATGAGACCATATTCTATTTTTTTATCAGAACCATTATTGTAAAACAACATAACACAAATCCAAGTTACAGACTTATCCTTGTTTGCTGCGCTGGTTTAAAGCCTTTCAGGTTCCTAGCAATGAAACTATTATTGTTCATAACCTTCCTACAAAATGTGAAACTAACAACAGCACCACGAACAAGCCCACAAAGTACCCCAAAACAAAAGAATATTAAAAACTAAAACGGTCTGCCAATTCTTTACATCAGTCTCAACCGACTGTTGATAAAGACTTCCGACAACAGTCTGGTTTACATTCGTTTTGTTTGCATCAACACACAAGTAACTCTGATAAATGCCGCGCTTACCTGTAAGCAGAATCATAAAAACATTGACGAAATCAGATGAAAATCTCCATAACAGATCCTTCGTCTACCAAACGTTTAAGATAATGTGGTACTGGTTTACAAGGGTTTTCAAGTTTTGAAAATGTTTCAGAGCAAACACTCTTCACCGGCCATATTTGAGACATCGATACCCCTTCTTCAGTATGATTGTTTCAGATGTAAAATTCAATATGGACCCAACCACTTCCGAAGTGTACGCCGCTTATACTAACGTTAATGGTACAATCAAGCAAATTTCTTCGGAAAATTGTTTGAGAGGCTCGACGAACCCTTCTCCGATTATTTTCCATTATCCCTCTAGGTTTCCTTTAACAAAATTATTGGATTTCTGAAGGATGGCAATCTGGTCTGTGATTTGTATTCCTGTACATGAAAACAACTTTCCGTTTCCAGTCTAATTTTCAGCGTTCTAATGTTCAGAATGCCCTTCTTTAAAATTAAGTTTGCATCATGTTTCACTAGAAAATCCAAACCACTTATTCAAGTAATCCGTCTACATCAGCTATGATTGGGTTGCTTTCCAACTCTGTACCACATATCTTAAATTTGAAGATAATCAATCTCTGTCTGCAGCGGTTAGTTACGAACATGCTGAGATTTTCCCGGCACAAATCTTTCTAAAGCTTGTTTAGAAATAATAATTAGAGTGGACCTGGTATCTACTAAAACTGTCACAAATGTTTTACATACTTCAACGGAAACAAGCCAATAGTATTTAACAATAGCAGTTAATTTTAAAGTTGGCATTCAAGGAATTTTAATTAATTTTCGGCCACACGATGAGCCCATTCTAGTTTAGCTATAAACAATTTTAGCTGACTGTTCCGGTTTGATCTGATTATCTAACGTACTACTCGATCTCTCTGGTTGTTCATATTCGTGGGGAAGTCTCTAATGATGTTACCCATTCTGTGACAAAAATAACACTCCATCTGATTTGTTCTGATGGTTAGTATTTATATTTTTCCTCCATCACCATATTTATTTGTCTTGTATTTTAAGTCGACAGTTTAGATTATGTGCCCAGAGATTCTTGGAGAGTTTTCACTCCTTTTGTAAGGTTATCAATATTCGAACGAGTGTTAATGTCTTTATTCTCTTTCTTATTTCCCCGATCGGCGTTTCCTTAAGGCTGTTTATGTTCAGACCTAAATGTCCTGGTCGGGATTTCATTATTTACAGGCATCTGTAAATTTGGTCAAGTCCGTTTAATGGTATCATATCATTTCGTAATGGTCATTGCGTAAGCTAGAGTTTGGGATGCCCAAATTGAAGATGCTTACTAACTCGCTAACCCACGTAGGCCTATGTATATATCCATTAATATGTCTTCCGTAGCCAAACGAGAATCATTGGGAAGGTGCGACAAGTTAGGCGCCTCAGTGCATAACCATAATGAGCAGCGGGAATAAGGTTTCTGTCCTCGTCTATTTTTAAACTCGATATATAAGCAGTTTCCCTTTCCAATCGGACTTAATCTTTGTCCAAGAACATAGTCGCCTATTTTAGCTAGGTCAAAATCATCCAGTAACCATTTTATTGTTCCTCTTAAACTCGCTGGAAGCTAATGAGCCCTTTTACTTTTATTCCAATCACTTCAAAAAGCAACTAATAACATAAAATGCAGTTCTGCACATTGTATCTTTTTGTCATCGAATTCGTCTTGTTCTCCGGATTCCTCTGCTTCTGACGTAACGTGACTGCCATTAGTCGCCCAAGTGCAACTGGAAGTTGAATGTGGGGACTCATGTTTACAAAACGACCAGTTCAACTTTGGGAAATAATATGCATTTTATCGTAGCAGGCAGAATCTCAGGTTATGGAGTGATTTCTACCATACGAATTATTTCCAATCTGCACGAATGAAATGAGTTTCCAGTATTGTATTTTTGTTAAGGGAATCAATATTTGACTTCTTTGGGACAAGGAGTAGTGTTATAGCATAAAATATTGTGTGCATTCTGCCCTTTGCGAATGTTTCATGCGTTTCTTCAACATAATCATATTTCCCTTCATTGTGTCCTGATAATACAATTTATCTCTTTTGACAGTGTTTCCATGCAAGCATTTTGTTTCATTGATCGCTGATTAGTCTGCATGTTCGTGAATTTGGGTTAATTTGTGCTGTGAGATGTTTATCTATAATACTTGTAATTTATTTTCATGACCGTAAATTGTGATGATTTTCTTAGCAACATTGAGAATAGAGTCTCTGTCTTTATATATATATATATATATATATATATATATATATATATATATATATATATATATATATATATATATATATATATATATATATATATATATATATATATATATATATAAGCATCACACAATCATTTTGTCTTTCATTCTGTGTACATTCCCGTTTTCCAAACGAGAGGTCACGAGTTCTAAACTCGCGGCATCAGAATTTTAATTTATTTTACTTCCGTGTTTCATTTGTATCAATAAAATGTCATTCAAACTCGCGTATCCCTATTTTTTATTAAACAAGTCTTTATTATTTTTATCTTGAAACTTTTGTAATGACTATTCCTGTGATAGGCAAATAAGCAACTTTTAAATTATAAAATATTTTCGATGAAACAGTTTAATAAGATACGTGTTTAAAAAATATACTGATAATATTGTAATCGTAAACAAATAGATTTCATGAGCCGTCTGTCAGAGCTGATGAAGTGTTTAAGAATATGGGGTAAAGCACTTGAACGAAACAAATGATCTAACCCCTAAAGTTCAGTGAGTTATAATGTTAATAATACACATATTGTGATTACTGGTGCAGATGGTATTGTCACAAAACAGGAATCCATCCGCTGGATTCAACACATTTGATTGATACGTTAATTGAACTTGTAGACAGTGGCATTTTAATTGTGAGCCAAACTCAGTCTGGCTCATAAAGAAGCGCCCCTACAATTGGAACCTCGGGAATTTAAAGGTTATTTTACTTTTTTGAAACATTGTCAGAACGTTTTCGATATTTGATTGTGTAGCACAAGGATAAAGTGTTAAAGGATAAATTGTGTTCGGTATTTGATTGTGTGACACAAGGATAAAGCGTTAAATGATGAAGTGTGTTCGGTATTTGATTGTGTGACACAAGGATAATGTGTTAAATGATAAAGTGTGTTCGGTATTTGACTGTGGGACACAAGGACAATGTGTTAAAGGATAAAGTGTGTTCGGTATTTAAATGTGTGACACAAGGATAATGTGTTAAAGGATAAAGTTTTTTCGGTATTTGATTGTGTGACACAAGGACAATGTGTTAAAGGATAAATTGTGTTCGGTATTTGATTGTGTGACACAAGGATAATGTGTTAAAGGATAAAGTGTGTTTGGTATTTCATTGTGTGGCACAAGGATAAAGTGATAAAGGATAAAGTGTGTTCGGTATTTGATTGTGTGACACAAGGATAAAGTGTTAAAGGATAAAGTGTGCTCGGTATTTGATTGTTTGACACAAGGATAATGTGTTAAAGGATAAAGTGTGTTCGGTATTTGATTGTGTGACACAAGGATAATGTGTTAAAGGATAAAGTGTTTTCGGTATTTGATTGTGTGGCACAAGAACAACGTGTTAAAGGATAAAGTGTGTTCGGTATTTGATTGTGTGACACATTTATAAAGTGTTACAGGATAAATTGTGTTCGGTGTTTGATTGTGTGACACAAGGACAATGTGTTAAAGGATAAAGTGTGTTAGGTATTTGATTGTGTGACACATGGATAAAGTGTTAAAGGATAAAGTGTGTTCGGTATTTGACTGTGTGACACAAGAATAAAGTGTTAAAGGATAAATTGTGTTCGGTATTTGATTGTGTGACACATGGTTAAAGTGTTAAAGGATAAAGTGTTTCGGTATTTGATTGTTTGACACAATGATAAAGTGTTAAAGGATAAATTGTGTTCGGTATTTGATTGTGTGACACATGGATAAAGTGTTAAAAGATAAAGTGTTTCGGTATTTGATTGTGTGACACATGGATAAAGTGTTAAAGGATAAAATGTGTTCGGTATTTGATTGTATGACACAAGGACAATGTGTTAAAGGATAAAGTGTGTTCGGTATTTGATTGTGTGACACAAGGATAATGTGTTAAAGGATAAAGTTTTTTCGGTATTTGATTGTGTGACACAAGGACAATGTGTTAAAGGATAAAGTGTGTTCGGTATTTGATTGTGTGACACAAGGATAATGTGTTAAAGGATAAAGGTGTTCGGTATTTGATTGTTTGACACAAGGATAAAGTGTCAAAGGATAAAGTGTGTTCGGTATTTGATTGTTTGACACAATGATAATGTGTTAAAGGATAAAGAGACAGACAGATTCGTTGTCATCTTTAGTCAGTTGATCAGTTTAGATGGGATTTAAGATAACTTTCTATAAATATTTGTCCAAAGCAAAATTCTTCAACCATACAAGAACCATTCCGTTCTTCTCGTTTTCTATTTTTTTTTTTCATGCATAATTATATGAATAAGTCTTTCCCAACGATCATTTAATCACTGTATAATATCTGCAGCAATTCTATTCATGTTTTTCCTGGTCTCCTTATAGTTAGAGTCTATCCCAACGATAACTGAATCTGTTTCTAATATAGCTATAAATTCTTCTAAGTACGTATCTTGCGCTCTCTATATGCAAGACGCTGCAGTGGCTTTTTGACTTGAGTGAACATAATCGCAACTGAAAATGCGCAGGGAAAAAAGAAACAAATCAATTGGAATATCCCTGGTCGGCTTCCTTGGTGTGTCATTGAAAAAGTTTCTTAGCTTCATTTTCCTCCGTACTAAAAATCTGATGTATGGTAGTATGTCGTAAAACATCAAACTCAAACGAAATTAGCTATATTCCGATCAAATATTACTGACAGTTAGCACGAATTGTTATTCTGAAATTTTAAATTTACTGCATATTTATCAATAAGTATTTTGCACATAAATTTGAACTGAGTATTTGTACTTAATGCACTGTCAAATGGCCACCATTAACTCAATGATATGTTATGCATTTTATAGGATTGGTATTATTCCAGTGACGCGTATGAGGATTGTTTGTATTCAATTCATTTGTATAATGGTCTTTCACATTATATTGATGTAAGTAGGGATCGTTCTAATGAGATTGCCCACGAAAGCTAAATTTGGACGATTCCAATGCTTGTGTGAGAAGTGAGTTATACCTTTTGACACTTTTTTATCTCCTTGTTTCCTAGAGGGATGAAATTATTTTCCAGTTATATGATGCATGATTCTCGTATGAAAAATACACATTGCTGGTAACATTTGAATAATTTAAAAATAAAAAAGAATTTTTTTTCAAACTATTATTCTCAGATGAAAAACACAAATGATCTCTTTTCCCATCCGTTTATAAAATAATTTTTTATTTTTTTTTATATTTCAATTTGTTGGTATTAGAATAGACAACGAGAATCAATTATTCTTTAAACCAAAAGAACAAATCAAACATTTTAAAATGTTTGAAAATATTTGACTGTTTTATTAATATGAAATTAAAGGGAACAATCTTATCTGAGCAAGATCCATATAGTGGCAATGAGATGTTTTATTCTTCCCCTCCATTCATGAATTTCTTTGAAAGGAATTCTAGTACGTATGACCACGTGAGAATACAATCTAAGGGGTGAATACTTGTCAGTCATACGAGGAAAGTTGTTACTGAAAAACTTGATTTGCCAATTTAATAATAAATAAATAATAAAGAATATTACTTTCATTTGAAGAATGAATAGTTAGAAATAAGCATACATGAGTAAATAAAGTTCTTTAATCAAGGCACGATTAACACATTTATTTTAATCTATTTTTCATTTTTTTATGCAATAAGAAAGAAAAACATCAACAAAATATCCAACAGGAAAACACCTAAACAAAGATCATAGACCCAAAATCATTGTTATAAGATTTGTTTTGTCTACAAGGGTCTTCAGTCAGGGGATCAAATGTCAAATAGTTTTTGTTTAAACAATATAGTTAAGAAAAAGTTAAGTTAGTCACAGCTATATCATATTGCTATATATATTATACACAAACTCATTGTTACCAATACTTAGTGCAAGTTTTGTACATTTTACAATGAGACAGATGTTTATGTTACATATTCCTAAGTCTTTTTATGTACATGGAGTTTTACATTTTCACCCTAGGTGATTTGTTACAAAATATAATATGCACAGTGATAATTGTACCCTATATATCAGTCAGGTTATATATGTAACCACATCCCTAGCATTTATATGTACACGGTCCAATTCAAGGCATTCTCTCAGATGACAACGTAAGGTAGCCAAGACGATAAAATAATTACATTATAGGTGTGTACAGCCGACCTAATATACTAAAGATCTGTAACCGGAGTTAGGCAAATAGATTTCTTTATAAAATACCCATTCAAGTAAAGAGATACATATCTATTGCAAATATCTATTGCAAATGGATTGATAAGCGCAAGAGTTTGTAATAAAATATAGCCCCTAAACGAACCCCGGGCGTTTAAGGTTCGGAGGTGCCAGGCAAATTGCACCTGAAATCATTTTTATATATACAATTTTACAATTACCTGTATAAATATATCGTGTCTTTTCAATGCATCGCAGGCACACACCCGCAATTATAATAGCTTATGCCGCGGAACACGAGACAATATTCTATCACGTTTTTCTAAATCAGAACCCTTGAAGTAGTTTCAGCTTATTGATTCAACGTTAGTTTGTACGCCTTACCAATTCGTCCACTGAGCTCTTACAAACATACAGATGAAATTTAGATATATAACTGTAAAAATCAGATACTTATCAGAGCGTGTGTTTAAACCATTGATTATATTGTAAAATCTCAGCAAGTTATTAATAGCGCACAGACATCTACCAGACCTTCAAATTTTAGCGAGTTATTAACAGTGGATTGGAAGTTTGTGTAAATGTTAGATTAATAATTTTACGTGAATGTTAGGTATAGTAATTTTTTGTGAAAATATTAATATAAATCGAAAGCGATTCAAATAAAAACCCACAGTAGTAGACAATGATGGGAGTATGTAGGCCAACCCTATTTTGTATGACGACTATGACGATTTAATGTTATGTCCTTGACAGGTAAAAAAATAAAATCGACGCTGTTGTCTCAACAAAAATGTTTTCGGTGTTGTTTAGACGAACACGGAGAGCCTGTTGGAGGGCGGGTTATCATGCTTTCGTCTTGATACAAGATTGGGTTTGGCATAGAAATCTCAGTATAGTCTACTACTAGCATACACTTTTTCCATTAGACAGATAAAGCAGCTGCTGCCTAGAGGGGAAAGAAATACAAGCATCGGTAGATTTAAAGCGTGAAAATCTCGATTTGTCAAAAGTGTTATTTATTTTGCATATAACCTCCCCCAACCTCATCCCCAACCCCTAACTACTAAAGCCAGATCAAGCAAACAAACACACAAAACAACTTGAGTTTAAAGTTTTATATTTTTAAGAGGGTAACGATCTTTTCATGTCCTGGTTTAAGGGCTTTTTTTAGACTGGTGGCGTTGGGGGTGCTGCAAATAAGATAGGGTACTGAGGCTGCAAAATCATAAATCCGTACACACACACACACACACACACACACACACACACAAGAACTCTGTATGATATTATCAGTAATAATATCTCTTTAATTCAATATGAAAATATGACCAATACGTGTTTAATTCAAAGTTTAGTTTCACTTCTTTGCTTTGTAGATTGAATCAAATAATCAAAGCTTTTAAATACTTTTTAATGGAACATGTTTACATTTATCATTTAAGACATTTCTGTTTTTACAAATAAAATAATATATGTCGAACAATTTTTTATAGTATCTATATGAGTGAACCTATTTTTTTTTTTTTTTTTTTTTTTGCCTTTTGTCAGTGTAGCCCAGATATTACGTCATCTGCGTGTTTGGCTGATGACTCATTCATTAAATGGGGGTTACTTCCTGCAGCAATATGCGCTAGATCAACAACATGGCCGCTGTAGAAGCAAATAAATCTATTTGTGGTCTGGTCCAAGTTGGGAATCTGACATTAGAACGTCGAGGTAAGTAATATATTAGTCATTAATAACAACCCAGTTATTTTGACTAACACGCCAATTCTTACATAGGTTTCAATGCGAACTAAACACTGTTGCGAAAATAAAACATTCCATCGTAAAAAAAAAAATCAGTTTGAATCTTTGATGATGTATTTCCGTCTGTTTTGTTACTTCGGGTCTGATATACATACTGGGATTTTCCTGTAAAACTTAATGATCCCTACTGTTTAATATGGTTAACCACACAAACATATGAAGGGGGATTTGGTGCAAGTAGAATTAAACTTTTTCCAGTGCTGTACCTACGCCTCAACACCATGTTTTTCGTAAGACCGTATCGGCAGTACATTGTTTAACCTTACACTGTATCTGATCGTCCGGCTATGTTACACAACTGGGTGTGGTAGGCTGAATTCAATTTACGTACATAACAGTTGTCCGACTGTACAGTTGGATAATAATAAGTAAAATGTGTTCAGCATATTGCCAGTAACCCTTTATTTAGTATGACATACATCATCGGTAGGATTTAGTATGCTTTACATCATCGGTATGACTTAGTATGACTACATCATCAGTAGGACTTAGTATGACTTACATCATCAGTAGGACTTAGTATGACTTATATCATCAATAGGACTTAGTATGACTTATATCATCAATAGGACTTAGTATGACTTACATCATCGGCAGGACTTAGTATAACTTACATCATCAGTAGCACTTAGTATAATTTACATCATCGGTAGGACTTAGCATGATTTACATCATATGTAGGACTTAGTATGACTTACATCATCAGTAGGACTTAGTATGACTACATCATCGGTATGACTCAGTATGACTTACATCATCGGCAGGACTTAGTATAACTTACATAATCAATAGGACTTAGTATGAATTACATCATCACTAGGGCTTAGTATGACTCGTCAACGGTAGGACTTACATCATCGGTATGACTTAGTATGACTCATCATCGGTAGGACGTAGTATGACTTGCATCATCAGAACGACCTTAGTATGACTTGCACCATCAGTAGGACTTAGTATGACTTACATCAACTGTATGACTTAGTATAACTTACATCATCAGTAGGACTTAGTAGGACTTACATCATCAGTAGGACTTTAATATAACTTACATCATAAGTAGTACCTAGTATGATTTACATCATCGGTAGGACTTAGTATCACTTATATCATCAGTATGACTCAGTATGACTTACATCATCGGTAGGACTTAGTATGACTTATATCATCTGTATGACTCAGTATGACTTACATCATCGGCAGGACTTAGTATGACTTACATCATCGGTAGGACTTAGTTGGACTTACATCATCGGTGTGACTTAGTATGACTTACATCAGCGGTACGATTTAGTATTAGCTACATCAAGAGTAGGACCTGGTATGACTTACATCATCGGTAGGACTTTAGTATGACTTAGATCATCAATAGGACTTAGTATGACTTACATCATCTGTAGGACTTTAGTATGACTTACATCATCGGTATGACTTAGTATGACTTACATCATCGGTAGGACTTAGTAGGACTTACATCATCGGTAGGACTATAATATGACTTACATCATCAATAGGACTTAGTAGGACTTGCATCATCAATATGAATTATTTTGACCTTCATCATCAGTGTGACTTTAGTATGACTTGCATTATCAGTAAGACTTAGTATGATTTACATCATCGAAATGACTTAGTATGTCTTACATCATTGGTGTGACTTAGTATGACTTACATCATTGATAGGACTTAGTATGACTTACATCAGCGGTACGACTTAGTAATAGCTACATCATCAGTAGGACCTAGTATGACTTACATCATCGGTAGGACTTTAGTATGACTTAGATCATCAATAGGACTTAGTATGACTTATATCATCAGTAGGACATAGGATGACTTACATCATCGGTAGGACTTAGTATTAGTTACATCATCGGTAGGACTTAGTATGACTTACATCATCGGTGGGACTTTAGTATGACTTACAAAATCATTAGGACTTTGATATGACTTACGTCATCGGTAAAACTTAGTATGACTTACATCATCAGTAGGACTTAGTATGACTTACATCATCGGGAGGACTTAGTATGACTTATATCATCAGTAGGACTTAGTATGACTTACATCATCGGTAGGACTTAGTATGACTTACATCATCGGTGGGACTTTAATATGACTTACGTCATCATTAGGACTTTGATATGACTTACTTCATCGGTATGACTTATTATAATTTACATCATCAGTATTGTTTTTGTTTCTCTTGCTACTGACCACAAATTTACCGTATATTTTTTACTTGCCACATTATTTGAAGATTTGAAATATACTAGGACCTCCTGGTTACAATACATTAAAAGTTCAAGTATTAAAGCTGAAGCATGTCTTTAAAAAATTTTAACTTATTCATTGCATATATTACATCCTTGTAATTAACAAGTGCGTTTCTAATTTAAAAAGATCATGATCTGGAAACAAAGATAATCCAAAGAACACATTGAATTGACCACTAAAAGCTCCTTTCGAGTCCATTAGTATATCTATGTGTTGCCTTATCGAGTATATTTTTAAAGTAAATGAATACACAATCAATAAACTATTCGAGTAAAAGCATTTATTGTTGTGTGTTAAACTCAAAACAAAAATGCAATTATATGGAGTGAACAATTTTACTTTATAAAAGCATGATAACAAAAAAATCTTACACCACTAAATAACCACAGTTTTGTCGAAAATGAACCCATTACCATACACCTATTGGTTGACTGAATTCGACCATGCAACAGGGATCCTAACCAAATAGCCAAATGGGCTAAAAACGAGTACGAAATACACACGTTTAGTTTAACATGTTCCCGTAGCTCCAAATTTCTGTCTTTACTTTATTTTGGATCAGCTGGAATTGCACTGGATTATATAATTATGACGCTAAAGCCATATTATTGTCTGATTAATACTAGTTTATATCTCTTTTCACGTGTGTTTGCAGATCAATAACAAAAGGTGTACTATTTGCAGTTGTTTTGTTTGCTAATCAATATAACACATGGAGTATATAGTTACCAACATAATGAGTCAATAAACATTTTTAACTGATTAATGGGACATATTTACTTGCAACATTTAAAACCTTTTTTTAAAAAAAGAAACTGATACCATTCTAAGAATTAAAAAATCAAGGAGGAGCCATGTACATGGATTTGGCCAGGAAGTTTGCTTTCTGTCTTCTGTCTTTGTCATCCCAGTCCTGAACGTCAGCATCGTATTAGGCATATTACTCATTCACTTATCGATATTACATGACACAGAAATAATGAGTATAATGAGCAATTACATTCCATTAAAACGGAAAATGTGTAGTCTAGAAACAAAATATAAATTTACACTGTACCAAAGTCATTTAGTTCAGAGGAGTGTTATGTGGACAATTAAGTCATTGTGCCTTACAAAATTGATTGATCTAACCATTAATCCAGTCCATTTCTAAGGCAGGTTGTGTGGTGGATCAAGCTGCTGCACCTCACAAATTAATCTAATGATTTATGCAGCCACATACTGTTTGGGAATCTTCTAAGCTTTCACAAAAAAGCAAATGTTAATTCTTAACGTGTTCTCATGTTTAATAGTACGAAATCAATTCTCTGTAAAATAGAGAGAATTATGTAAGGACTACGTGTATCTTTGGAAACTTTCTAACCTCTGAAAAAAAATATTCGAAAATTACTCTTTAGTCTGGGGTTGTAACCGCGCGACAGTTTAATCCCGAAATTGCTGTACAACTACTGAAAATAAGACGCGAACATGAGCTTATTTATATCCTTATACGCTGATACCTGAAAGCCGACTATTTTGTTTTTACAATAGTATATATATATATATATATATATATATATATATATATATATATATATATATATATATATATATATATATATATATATATATATAACTTCAGAATGATGAAAAGTAAATGGAAACATAGCTTTCATTTCTAGTTTACTATCTTTTAGCCCAACAGACGATGACGAGACAGGACAGTGACGCATTAAACTTAAGATAGTTCCTTGCTAAGTTGCACGACAAGAATCTCAGTTAAATTTCCTTCGCTGACATTTCGATCCAAATAAATTTAGCATTTTATATATAATAACCTTTCCTGCGCACTAAGATCCGTGCATAAGTAACTGTATTGTTATTTTAACATATTTGTGTATAT
The DNA here is from genome assembly GCA_016746295.1 of Potamilus streckersoni. Taxonomy (NCBI): domain Eukaryota; kingdom Metazoa; phylum Mollusca; class Bivalvia; order Unionida; family Unionidae; genus Potamilus; species Potamilus streckersoni. Next base: position 108,995 of record JAEAOA010001463.1, read on the forward strand.
TTTGTTCATATATATATATATATATATATATATATATATATATATATATATATATATATATATATATATATATATATATATATATATACAATATGCAACACCAGTCGGCACTATTAATACAGGTTTTCATTCAAAATATTCGCATGATAATAAACTTAAGTTCAACGGAGGAATGTATTGCAAAACAATATGTTCAGAACATCATTCTATTTTGATATATTTATTATATGATAATTAATATCGGTTAACTTTATTATGTCAGAATTGTGCAGTATTTTGTCTATACTGCGTGGAATACTCCACGAATTCAAAAACATAGTATCGTGGGTTAGGAACTAATTCTAAACAAACAATGTACGCTCATGTTGCAGGCGGCTGGAGCGCTTGATTTATTAGATTTGTATATGTGTCTATTTCGAATGAGATATGATAAAATTGGCTAGTTCACGGAATCACAACATAATGTTTTAACCAAACAAATGAATGAATTTAGTATCCGCTGTGTCCACAAGAAAGGTAAGACCCACAGTATAGAAAGTGACAGTCTGATAATTTGAACACTTATTTAGAAGAAATGGTCATAATGTCAAACCTAATGGCTCAAGCTCTGACGAATCAATACAAATGGGATACAAATGCGTATCAAGGTCAAGGTCTCCGTCAGAGACATCCCAAAGAGAAGTCAGTCAGAAAACTAAATTCGAGAAAAACAAATGCAATTGAAGAAGGCAGGTATGGGCTGAAAAATAAGTGATGCAGATATAATAACCCAAGAAGACTTAGAAGCCATATTGTCTCTCCGGAAAGGGGTTTTCATTATTGCTGCTGCTTGGCTATTTTGGGACAATGTATGTATAGGAGAGATAAAAGAGCAGCAAGAGTGATATGGCACCCATACCAGGTGTAAACAGTGACGTTAAAAAATACGAAACCGTTGGAATGACCAACACATGGTACCAAAAACTATATGTGACACACCGTAATGTTTTTCTTTGTGCTAAAATTTTTTTCACAATATGAACAAAAGATGATAGAGTAGAGGGGGTAATTGACAAAATGATGAGAAGACCAAGTGAAAATGACGCAAGAGATACAAGGCCCAGTTTCAATAATCAATAGTTGTAAGAAAAACTTGATGTTGTCCTTTTGTGCAATGTCTTGGATTTGTTGTTGTTTTCTCATGAATCAAACAAAGTTGGTTTCTTAGGCATCGGATGAACAAAATGCTGGCTTTAACATAAACCATTTTTATATAAAATTCAGTATGTTTGTTGTGGACAGAGTTTACCACAACAAAAACCAGATGTCGATATAACCCTGTTTGGTTGCCCCATTTCTTTATTAGCATTTTGGCTCTAATGCTTTAATTAGCATCTTTGAGGTAATGCTTTAATTGGCATTTTTGCTTTTGTGCGTCTTTTAGCACTTTTTCTTTAATGTTTGAATAACATTTTTGCTTTAATTCTTTGCTATTATTTTTGCTTTACTGCTTTTATTAAGATTTTTGCTTTAATGTTTTTTTAGCGTTAATGCTTTATTGCTTTATTAGCATTTTTGAAACAAAAAATCGAGACTTTTCAGCCACGTGCTCACGCAATCCCCAGGGTACAGAAGCACAAAATATTCGGGGTGTAGGCAAATTATTAATTATCAGCTAATATCAGATTAATTTTCGAGCTCGGCTGAATCCCAACCACTTACATAACTTCAGGTTTAGCCAGCCAGAAATATGCCAAGCTCGGTGTTTGAACCCGTGAAATTTACCAGTAATAGTTTGGAAATCATACGACGTTGCCACTATACTATGCAGCTTCAAGAGATATTTGTTAAAACCTAATATAAATTACTGATGACTATAAATTAGTATCGTTCTAGATAATTTATAACTATCCCGTGCTCTAGAATATACAGCTGAAAAAATGTATAAATAGTGTTATTTTTAAAAATAAATAAAATACATAAACTCGTACTACGTATATTGCCGAGTTAGATAATAATCTAATTGCAGCTTAGTATTTATGCAACGCTAGTGGAAGCCGAGCATCGGATTTCTTTGCAATAATTTGAGTTATGACTGCTGACTGTTGGACCCAAATACTCATGTTTCAACACAGTAGCGTTCTTGGTCATGATTGTACTGCACAACACATACAATATTTGGTTTAGAGGGTTACAGTTTCTTAGTTTTGTAATGTACTTCCACGTACTGATTTGTCTTTCTTACAACAGTATATATTCTGCATCAGACAGTGGATAGACGTGTGAATTGTTTCCACTCAGTACATGTATTTCCATTATTTCTATAATTTAATTAAATTTCTATCTTGCGTACTATCTATAGAAAGAGCAATAAATTATAGTTTAGCAGTATAAAAAGTACATATAAATATCTGCCAAATATATAATCATTATGATAAATGGCACAGAAGAATGTTTAAATGAAGCAATAAACCAGTTGGAAGATTTTTAAAAATTTTAGGACAGACACTCAATTACAATTCCACTATCTAATAATACGGATAGTTGAAACCTATCAAATTTCTTCATATTCTCCAAATAAGATGTTCGACTGGATCTCAGTAATCACTCTGATTTATACGGTCATTATCTGTTTTGTCAAACCTAAACACTGAAGTAAGAAAACTTATAATTCTGCTACCACAGCCTTCAACATTGTAACAGCAGATTATTTAAGATTCTTAGGGTTCTCATCCTCAAATATAACATCATTAGACTATCTTTCTGAGGGATATGTCTATGTCTTTTTATAAGGAGACTATGAATGGATTATCCATATTCCCTTGTCTAACTTCAGTTTATATACCTTTGTAGATGGTTGTTTCTATTTATAAGCAATTAGGTATAACGAATCTCAAACATGTCAAGCAACAGTCTACGTTCACTCCCAAAATTATTTAACAAATGCTTAAATTCATAGCAAGCGCATGGTCAGATGACGTTTTCTACCTGCATATATCTCTTTCTCCTGAGAATTTCAAAGAATCAACTGAATTGAATCAAGTCGAAGGTTTTATATGCCGCCTCTACTTCTCTCTGGGCAATCTAAAAGCTTCAATATGACAAAAGTCTTTTAGTTGAATCATCTTTGAATTTCTAGAGATGACTAATTTTAAATAAATGATTACATTGAAGTCAAAGAACTGCACAACAATAAAACATCTCGATTCTGCTAAGATGTAATTGCATGACTGACTAATTTTTAATCCAACAAGAGGAGTAAACAAAGGAGTAAACGAAACATCCGGATGAGGTTTAAAAGTTCATTGTTTGAGAATAATTAGGAAGTTTGCTATGGTAATACATGTTACAATCATCACGAAGTCCACTGTCTAGCTACGTGAGAAGTACAAATCTCCCTGAACCAGTTTAATTTAATATTGCTAAATTTAATCCTTCATCCTGTTTACAAAAATGTCACTGAATTTGAACAATGTCAGTCAATAGATACAATTTTACATACCCATAACACATATTGAAATTAAAAGTAAAAAAAAAACAATCATGGCAAATTAATTATATATAAATTTAAACATAAAATGAGCATTTAAGAATAACGTACATTATTGTGAATCAAATCCAAAAAATCCTAAACGCACTATCATGTGTTCAAAAGAATAGAGTGTTACGAATGGCTTCCATGTCTTTAATGCATTGATGTACAAATAGCTTCAATACTCTGAAGTGCCATATGTCTTGATGTATTATAATGACATTGTCCAGAAAGTGTTTGAATTCAATCATCATAATTTCAAAAGTGTTTAATCCAAGCAGCTATACGAATGCTTTGTAATTCCAATAAATAATATAAATAAATGATTCCTCTCAAATTAAATATAAACACAATATTAAATATGTTTTGTAAATCAAATCATGACAGGATTATGTTGTGAATACCAATTTACACTCCGGTTCTGTTTCCTTAATATACACCTTTAACCTTTTACTGCAATCTCCATATTCTATTGATGGCCATCACATATAGATGAATCCATTGTCAATCACGATATCCCCATATTTATATAGATGGTATTCAACCACAGATCACTTCATTGTCAATCAGTGACAGTGACTGACAACTCTATATTTCTTTGTGTTGTCTTCATACATTGATTACTCCGCTGTTAATCATTGATATATCCATATTTCAATAGGTCGTCTTCACACATTGATTACTCCACTGTCGATCACTGTCATCTCTATATTTCAATTGTAGGACTTCAAAACATTGATTACTCCACTGTCAATCACTGGCATATCCATATATCAATTGGTGATCTTCATGCAGATATTATTCCATTCTGAATCACCCATATTTCCATATTTCTAAAGATGGTGTTCATGGATTGATGACTCCACTGTAAATCACTGGCATCTCCATATTTCTAGTCATTTCCATAGGTGGTCTTAATCCATATAGTATCCGATTGTTATTCACTGACATCTCCATATTTCTAGTCATTGTCTTAATCCATATAGTATCCGATTGTTATTCACTGACATCTCCATATTTCTAGTCATTGTCTTAATCCATATAGTATCCGATTGTTATTCACTGACATCTCCATATTTCTAGTCATTTTCTTAATCCATATAGTATCCGATTGTTATTCACTGACATCTCCATATTTCTAGTCATTGTCTTAATCCATATAGCATCCGTTTGTTATTCACTGACATCTCCATATTTCTAGTCATTGTCTTAATCCATATAGTATCCGATTGTTTTTCACTGACATCTCCATATTTACATAGTGGGTCTTTATACATTAATTACTCCACTGTCAATCACTGACATCCATTTTTCAGTGTAGGGTCATGCATAGATTACTCCATCATTAATCATTGACATTTTCATATCTCCATTAGTGGTCTTCATGTATAGATTATTGTACTCTCAGTCTCTGACATCTCTATATTTTCATCGTTAGTCTTCGTGCAACAATTAATCTATTGTCAATCGTTGACATATCCATATTTCTATGAGCGGTCTTGATGCGTTGATAACTCTACTTTGGATCACTTATATCTCCTTATTTCCATAAGTGGTCTCAATCCATTTTATCCTACATTGTTACTCACTAGCATCTCCATACTTCTGGGGTGGTTTTCTTAGTAAAAATCATAAGCTGAAACAGAAAGATCACTGCTATTAGATCACATGTTTTCTGCATATATTTATTGACTTTATGCTGTTTTGACGTGTCATGAGACACCATACTTTTAAATCAGAATGGCTGATCTTTAAGGCAGGCTTTACTGTACATTTGAGATGAGTAGCGATAAAAAAAGATTTCAAGATGGCAAATGTAGTGGCGATATTGGGCATCAGATTGGTATACATTTTATTGAGAACCAACTAGACATAAAAATCTTCAACGAATATTGCTTGTAGATGCGATCATCCGTTTATGCATAGAATAATCAGCTGTAGATCATTGGGATATCGAAATAACAATGGGTGGACTTCATGCGTTGATTACCACAATGTCAATCACTGACATCTTCATATTTCTATGCATGATCTTCATGCGTTTATTCCTCAACTGCCAATAAATTTCACATCTCCGAATCCCCCTTTTCATGTGCACAACACTTCCAGCCTAATTTTAGTGTTGTGTACCCCACTGATTAATTCGCTAACAATCTATTATATCGTCATATTTCCATGGGTAGAATTCTTGCGTTGGCTACTCAATTTTCAATCAAGGACACCTTCATATTTCCATGGGTACTGAAGTTCATGCACTAAATGCTCAGCGTTCAAACGATTTCATATCTCCCAAACCATACATGGTGGAGGTAATAAACTATATAACTGGTCGTTTTGATCAGTGAAAAATATTGAAAGCTATCTTATATTATAATGGTTTGTATGTAAACTTTGCATGAACTTGATTGTCAGTGTTCCGCAACATCAATTGTGTCTTTCTTTGCTTATTTACTTTATGGCCATTTTGATATGGTCTTTGAACGAAGCGTTTCGTCCCTACGTCCAAGACAACATGGGGATATTCATTCCTTGAATGTTCTTCTTGACATTTTATTATATCCTGACAAACTTTTTTATATCAGATATCTAACGGCTCATACCAATCAATTGATAAGTTACATAAATAATCAGGATTTGATGTGATAGGTCTGCCACGAATTCGTCATCAGTTAATTTGTTTCCTTTATGTTTGCATTGTGTATTATAAATGTCAATTCTAATTAGTTCTTGTAGAATTGAACTCAGAAAGTATACTTAAACGTTTTCCCATATTTTAATTACAGGTGGAAAATTATTTCCTTGCTCCATGTATGCTTAGAGAAAAAGTACCACTAGATATCATCTCCCCCAAAACAAAGCCAAACACAGAGACATCATCTATCCTCTGTTACGTCTTTCTGGAAAAATATTTGCCATCTCCCATATTTGATCGCCTCCTTGCGGCTTGTTTGGCGCACTGGCCCATTGCCAAGAAAAATTCAGAAAATTTAATTTTTTGCGGCTGCTGTGTCTTTGACCTTGACCTTCATCATAGTTTGACTGTATTCTTCAGGGAACATGTCATATTTGTAAAGGTCACAAGAATAGGGACCACTGAGAACACTCTTTTATCAAAATGGTGTATTAATGTGAACGAGTTCATGACCATGACTCTCTCAAAAGTTATTGGATCTCTGGAACATAATCTGCGATTTGAACTGTCTATTCAGTGCCCAGAATTTGAAGGATACGCTGTAAATGGCCTGATCACTGTTGCTGTCTTTGAAAGAAATGTAGATGTTCCTTGCCATTTCCATCATGATAGTCATGTGATCATATCCCGTGATATGCTCAAGTTTTGGTTTCCGGAAGAGGTGAGTAATAACAAATATCTCTGCCAGTTTTGTTTGTGATTTGCAGGCAGAACATCATATTTGTTATGTTGCAGTTAATTTTGTTTTCTCGTAATGAAATATACGCATGCCATCTAAAAACCAGTAACATTATGGCATAAATTAGTTAAACAGCTTGTGTTATTTTAATAGACCAAAACTTTCTTTTTGAATAACTGTTGTCACCTTATCAACCAGTTTACAATTAATTGACATTTCGTCTTTGATTTTACGCGTTCACTAACTGCTGATAACAATACAGTTTTTCAAAAGCTTTACTAACGTAAATATGAACGGGGTAAGTCTCCCAGACACACATGTCATGATAACTCCTTGAGAATGTTTTCCATTCTCTGAAATATTGGTATCTCAAGACATTAAATTTCTTAGGACGCCTAAAATACCACATATTGGCACTGGAAGTATGCAGGTACAATTACTATTTATCCCAATATACCAATTCATGATTTAAAGATACAGACGCTGCATTAAGCACATCTAGCTCTGGAATCTGTAAAATTTCTACATGTTTAAATATACATGGAATGTGTAGGACTAAATCTTCTGTGCCTATGTACTGGAAATCCTTCGTAACACTTGCTGTGCAAAGTCCAAATCCAATTTTTATACCAAACTGTTGACGGGACCATATTAGGCCTCGGACTAATCTGTAAGTATTGTGTAGTCTTAGAAGAGTCAAAAAATAGAAGCAGATCCAACAAGTGTTGTAAATATTAACAATTTCATTCCCTACGTCTATAATACGAAAATTGGAGCGGACAGTTGAAAGTTGAATATTGAGATTTAAATCCAAAAACTTATTCGGAAATTCTCCGTCAAGGGTCTGAATGATTAAAATGTTCCGAAAGAAAGAATTTCAGATCTTGAATGTGAGGCTGCACCAAAGCATTGAATGAGCTCAAGTACCAACAAATTATTTTGTACTAAAGTAGCATTATCCATATGTGTGTGTGTATTTCTCAGCATGATAAAATTAAATGGTAGTAAAACATGCATACAATTAAAAGTTATCTTTTTATCACATAGCTAATCTGGAGAGGGATATTAGAATGTAAGTTTGCTTTATGTTATGTCGTGACGTTCCATTTGTCATCTTGTCATGTAAATAATATGCCTGTTGTCTCTTTTCAGAGCTGAATCTTCATATCTTCCAATAACGGGTATCGAATTTTTTTTCAGGAGACAGGAAAATTGACAAAACCAGAGGGTGTTATCTCAAAAGAACATGTATCCTCTACTTACAGTCAGAAAGGTAACTCAGAAAGATTTGTTTCTTATAGCATGGTGTTTAGTATATATATATATATATATATATATATATATATATATATATATATATATATATATATATATATATATATATATCTTGGTTAATCGAAGCCTTTGATAATTGCGATGTATCTGAGTGTATGATTCATACCTTGTGTGATAGTTTTGGTGTGTCTGAGTGTATAACTGATGCATTGTATGATAGTCTGGATGTATCTGAATGTATAATTAATTAACTGTGTGTAAATCATGGTGTATTTGCGTCTGTACCGAATGCACTATATTTCATCACAATGTTAGAATATGCAGGAAATATAATAGGAACTATATGTAATGATACTTTACGAAATTTTTGAAAGACTTGTTTTCAATGTTTTGCTAAAGCATGGCATTGTTGTTAATTTAATCAGTACAAATAGAGACACAAATTATAAATGGTATACAATAGACATTAATTTAAACATTCATGGTTGCCCTCAGACCTAATTTCTGCGCAATTGTATAGTCCTAGATGTGATTTTACAAAACGTTTTTTTTATCTGAGGACACAGACTTGCATCCTTAGAATGAATATAAATCTTATAGTTTACAACCAACGCTTTTCAAATTCAACGTTTTCTTATATACCAAAGTAGTTGGTAAGTATTTACGTATTTTGATGCATCACATGACAATTTAGCACATCAAGTAAAATGAGCATAATGAAATATAATTTCAGATTTCGAACAAACAGAAACAAGTACTAAATTAGGGCTTAAAGTTAGACCATAACTGCTATTACGAATATATGCTCTTGAAATAAATAACAGAAAGGAGTGAAGACAACAAGCTATATAAAATGTAAACAATAATTTATTTCCCTAGTATGCAAAGTGAAAAATAACTTAACGGCATTTCAAATTAAAACCAAAATGTTCCAAAATATGAAAAATAGAAGTCCTTGTAATAAAAAGCCCTGAATGAATGAGAATTCAATTTCCGTTGAAATCCGAAATGGAAGGCGATGACGTCTGTTGTAACCTTCAAATGTAGATATGTCAACGGTTTCTTCTTCAGTCACAGAAAATATTGTTCCAATTTTGACTTCCGTATAAATTCCAGTGAATGTCTTTGTATCTGAAATTTGTAAGAGACACTTATGTTGTTTCAGGGAAAAGGTTGACTTGAATTAAAGAAAAATAAAAAGTTAACTCAAATTGGTCACATAATACACCTGATCTGTCGATAGACCAACTGACAAACTTCTATCAAAACCAACAGTTATACCCTAAAAAAAACGCAGAACAGATTCTCGGACGAGGGTCCACTTTCTAGACTAAACAGAAGTTTGTTACAATTGATATATGTCATTTGTCATGTAATTCAGGTGTGGCCTTGACTTAACTTAATGATTGTTACCCTGAAAAAGATTTTTTTAAATCTTGTTTACCAAAACTGTCACTGATTTTGAAACAATGCCAGGAACTAGATACAGTATTTCAATTCTTAGTTGTTCATCAATGAAATTAAAAGATAACAGTCAGGTCTAACCGAAAAGAACTGAATTTCTGAAAAATGTCAAATCCAGAAAACATATTTACATTACAATATCATGCATTGAAATAAAACAATTTAAAACTAACAAACAATAAATAAACTGTATCTACATAATACTGCTGCATGTCTGTCCAGATTGTGGGTACATTTCTTAGCCCACATACTGAAACATTGAGTAGCTACTATTATATTCTGATAGCCTTCTCATCAGTCATGGATATTTACATACGTAAAAATGAGATAAATAACATTCAACCTAACTCTGTCTCTTACAGCAAAACTCCATCAGATAGTTCTCAACCGGCGTCTGCCAGATTTAGTGAAGGATCTTGATTTTCAGACTGTCTCCGTATACATTCAGCAGAAAGAACTTTTTGATCACGTGACAATGCGTGACATCTTGGTAAAAATCCTGCAAAAATAGAAATTCATATGACTGTGACGGATTTAACTTTCAGGTTCTTTATGCACGTATGCCTGTATTACTTCTTTCATTTTGTTACACTGACAGTTTGATGTTGATGCGTTTCTCTTTAGGAATCATCAATGCTAGACAGTAAGACAACACATATGACATTATGACTAATCCTGTACGAAACTTCTTTATGTTAAATGTTACTCTGGCTCACACACGGGGAGCGCATGGGAGAACATATTATGTGGACCATTCAAAACCTTACGTCCGTTTTTAGCCATTCTAAAATTGATATTTCAGATGTAAGGAACCTCTGACTGCTGTTACTGTATGTTATATAGTTTAGCCTTCCTTGATTCATATACAATACTAGCCCCTAAGGAACCTTTCGTTGCTGTTGTTATAAGTGGTCAAAATAAATGTACATGATTTTATAATCTTGATTTAAAAATACCTGTTTCTGTCTTAAATACCATAGAAAACATTATGCATTCGGAAATCTTATTTTGCTTTTGTTACTTGTTTATATTGTTTCAAAATTTTTGTGCAAGATTATATCTATTTTGGATTTCACTTAGCGCGTAGATTGCATAGGATATATAATTAGGTATTTGAGGCCGTTAAATGTAATGTAAAATACGTTTAGGAATTTTGTGGCTATTTCAGATTCGATTGGCCGGTCATGTATCATCTTGTACGATGCTAGTTATCGTTGCGTAGTAGGGCAATGCTTGATCATCTGCATTTTGTTGTCATGGCAAGGCGGACAGTTGGTAATCAGGAGTAATCCTATTGGGAAGCTGATTTTGCGTCCTGTTGTTCTCACATTCTAGCATTGTTGGTTGTAAGCAATTGAATTCAATGAGCCATCGTTCTTGAAATTAGTTTATTCTTGACTGTATGGCGTCAGTTTGATCGTATATGGTGTATTATGGGTTCTCCGATTTCCCACGTTAACAAGCAGACATATCCTGCACAATAATCGCTTAAAACCTAACTCATCCAAAGAGACCTGTTCCGAAGTCATATTCAAGTATGCTGCTTTCATAAAATATAATAGATGTGATCCTAGAAATAAATGTAGTTAGTGTAGGCTGCTAGATATCAGCGTAATGCAACATGGGAATGACGTATAGTATGTGGTAGTTATAAACAGTTAGAATTAGGTATTAAATTCATGTATGAAACGCATACTTTTGTGCTTGCAAATGTACATATGTAATGACATTATTTACTTGGTGTTAGTTATATGTGATTCCTCTACATCACGCGAGTGAGAACAATGAAACATTAAACCAGATGACACGGTTTATATACAAGCATAGCATGCCCGGTTGATAAATATTTTTTGTAACTTGAGCTAAGATTATTTTTTGTTTCTTCTGAGGATTTATAATGATGCAATGCATTGCGTTTTATATTATAATTGGCCACAATGTAACCTCACAATACACATGTATCAACCTTTGACACCGCTCTTTGTATTCTCTATCAAGCCATGCAAAAAGCACAAGTCAGTTGGCGATACTTTTCAAATATGAAAGGGTAGTCTATGCATTATATATCCTGCACGGTATTTATATCATAAATGTAGGGTTTTATATTGCTCCTAGAGCTGATTTCACTAACACGAGTAAACGTCTAGACCTAAGGTATTTGGCTGTTGGTTAATAGTATTTTGAATCGGATGTATTTATTTTAATTTATTTTATCTATGAAAGATTGATTCTGGCTTCGCGTATTGAAATATTCATGTTTCGGTCATTTTCTTGTTCGAAATTATTTAAAAATATTGAACTATAATTTCATTGTATGATTCTTTAGGAGCAGCGAACATCAACTGAATAAATCTGAGAACTTATAAAACGGATTTATCAAAGGGATGAGGAAACGTATAACAAGTTTAAAGAATGTCTAGTTCAGGCCAAACAAGCATTTTTAAAAGTCTTGCTGGAAGAGGAGGAAGCAATAGTTACTCAAGACACAGGTTGGTATTTATATCCAGTATGCCAATGGTATGGCCATAACATTGGTTGTATTTCAGACATTGTGTGAGTGCTAGCAACTGCTATTTTTAATGTATTCGGAGCACACACCCAACCACAACCCATTTGCACCATACTTGGCACACAATATCCTGGCATAAGGATAGGGTATGCACATAAGAATTTAAGTTGCCATTAATCGTGGCCAACAGTACTAAAAATGCAACTTTAAAACTTCTTCTTTATAAAGAATGAAGAGAATCGTTATTTTAATGCTAATTTTCCAAAAGGTTTGGTTGCTATTACTGTAAATAAAAAAAAAATCTTTATTTGATGTCTTCTTTTTTGCAAGCAAAACAAACTTGGAATGGAAAAGGTTGTCTACACTATGACTTTATTTGTACACAACAGACCTGAAGAAAGTTCTGGATCGCTCACAAGTTCAAGGTCACTCTTTCAGTACAGAAACGTCAGTTGTACATCATGTTCCTTCTAAGGTTTATATGTCTAATTATTTTGGTGTCAAAGGTCAAGATAAGTGAAATAACAAAATGTGTTTTGCCTCATATAACATATTCTTTGATGTGTTTATCTTAAGGTAAAATATAAACATATAGATTTTAGGTCAAAGCACAAAGTCAGATTCAATCTAATAAGAAAATGTGGTCTCTACACAGTAATGTTAGCTCCAGAGCACATATAGTAAATAAACATTGTGGATAACTGGAAAAGTGAGCATGAAAGAATCCTACTAGCTTTGGTTAAGTCTTAAAAAATTGTTGAATATACAATGACAAAATCTTCTTCCAAAGTACTGAGAGAATACAAAGCTATGAAGACTTATGACCTATGACCTGAACGGAAATGGGTTTACTACGTTTCTATTTTGGGCTTAAGTATGTCCACATTGAGAATTTACTCTTCCTTGATGGATGGTCATATTGATATAGGGTTTTGAAGGGGAAAATAATTCTTATATGTCTGGCTGATTTTAAATGTAATGGTGATGATCTTGTAACCAATAAAGCTACCAGATAGGCTAAAAATGGAATAGTTAAAAGGAAAATATCGGTCATATTTTAATAACTTCATTTATATAGCTATCGTTTCATTCTACTATCTATATTTAAGATATTCTGACTAAATTTCAGTTACTGAATAAGCAATGTTACCGATATCGCTTGTACCCACAACGATGGCTGAAATAACTCAGACGCGAAAACTCAAGACATCAACAATCATGTCATCACCAACTGCAGCATTTAGAACAAAAGAATTCGCAACCTCTGTCAACAAGAGTCTCAACAACTGCTACATCAATAATGAAAGAATTAGTAACTGCTGCATAACACATGTTTCACCTCAGATACCAGCAAATAAGGTTCCAAAAACTACAGCACTGGGATTAAAAGTACTACTAACTTCTGCACCTTCAAAGTTGTAATGGTCGCATCAGCAACACATGTTTCAACTACCGATTCACCGACAACTACTACACTTATAAATAAGGTCGCAACTGATGTATCAGCAATCCAAGCTTCTACTATCCAAACACCAGCAATCAAGCCTCTAACCAGAAATAAAAACAATGAACGCCCCAATAATTATACAGATAAACAAAAGGCCAACGACTATTCTATCCGCTGTCTAGACTACATCTTCTAGATCAACAACACCGGCTTCAACTATCCAGGCACCATAAAGCAAGGCTCCATTGACTGCTGTACTGAAAGATAAATCGCCAGCAACTGATGAACCCTCGATTGGGACTTCGAATCATATAACAGTATCTTCTTTCTCAAATATCCAGGCATCTACAACCAAACTTCCGGCAACTGAAGCATTGAAAACACATAAATCATCAGCTGTTAAACCCAAAATCAAGACTGCAGCTTCATCATCAACAGCTCATCCTTCAAATTCCGAGGCACTATCGTCTGATGTTTCTCCTTCAAAAGCATCAAAGCCTGCTCCACATGCAACCAAGCCATAACAAATGTTGTTCATATAATCAAAGATTTTAACAGCTGATTTAACAACTACAAAGGCTTCAACAATTGCATTAGCAACAATCATAGATGAGACATTAACTGCAGGTATAGCTAAGGCTGTATCAAATGCTGCACCTGTCTTCAACAACTCCTGCAACACCCATGATGAAAGTTGCAACAGTTGCTTCCTTATCAAAGGAGAAAACAATTGCTTTCCTAATAACTAAGGACTTTATAACTGCTCATCATTGCTCCAAGAACTACTGTATTAACAACAACCACGTTTCAAATAATTGACGTATCTAACCTTTCGTAACTGCTAAATCAAAACCCAATGTTCCTGCAACTGCTATATCAACATCCAGTTCATCAAGAAATAAATATCCAACAACTGTTGTACCCACATCTAACGCTTGGAGTTAAAAGTTATAGCATGGATAAATAATTATGCCAATGGCATGCATTATCTCTTGAACTTAAAGTAAGGAATATGTCGGAATGTGAGACATATTAACCGAAAATAACGACTATATTTTCATTAAATAATTTCAATAGTTTATAACGTAAGCCTGTTAGTTGATTCATGTTTTCTCTTTCCGTGATTTTGACATTGAGGATGGAATATGTTTGTCATGAAATATCCTGTTTGCCATGATATAAAACTTGCTAAAGTTCGATTGCAATAGAGAAGTATATAATTCATTCCAAAGTTCTTCACCAAAACGAACACAAGCAAAGACTTGCATTTCCCGTCCAGTACTGCTGAATAGACAATTCTGTATTCGGACGTACATACTATATTAACATGCTCTGTATACAGGCAAGATTTATCGACAGCAATCCTCTAAACAAACAGTAACATCTCTTGTATGCAACAAATCAATGAGATTAAGTGCAATTCGTCCTGATTATTTATAATACACACTCAAGCATGCCTTCTTAAAAGCGAACCTCAACGAGAGTGCAAACACTGTTAGTGTACACTGAGAACATCATTGAAAGTGAATCACTTTATATTCTATAAAATGTATATTAACCTTTAATCTTTTATTTTATATACATTTACAGAATACTAACATCATTGCCTTTGTGTTTTAAAACTTTTTATTTTGTAATTTTAGTAATGAACATTTGTTTTGTTTGCTATTTTCTGTCATGTCTTGCTCTACGTTTATTTAATACTAATTTGGAAACTAAATTGTTCTACAAGACTTCTGCTACTATAAGATGGTTTTTAAAACATACTAAAGTTAAAAAAGTACTTGATAAAACATGGTATTTTATAATTTACCTGCAGTGCTAGTCTTTCATCTGATTGCTTTGCATCTATCCAGACAAATTAAGGTTTAAGGGAAAATTTCGCAAGTTTTTTAATAACCAGATAATAAGCTCTACCACGCTTAGACTTGGAAACAAACTTGGAAAATGTTTTCTATAATTTTAAGACATCTAAGTCGAAAGGTTAAAAAAGAGCAAACATCGAAGCAAACATCATAAGCGAAGCAATGATATGACAAACAAGATAATACAAATAATTACAGGGATTTAAAAATCTAAAAGTTCAAATTTCTCTTTGGCTGGAAAATAATTAGAAAGCATATGCTCGTTTGCAGGTAAACACAAAATGAGATATAGAGAGCTAAAGAGAGAATATAAAAGTGGTCGTGTTCCATTCATAATGCTATATGTTCTTAATGTTATATGCCATGCGATTTAGCCACATTGCATTTATCAGCAGATTTGCTAAGTATTTATATGTATCACATTCGTTTGTTACATAACTGGATGCCGTTTCTATCTGTGATATCTATAAAGTTAGTCTCACAATTCTAATACAGACGTACTAAAGAGAACATTTATTATTAAAAGAAAGTTTTGACAAATGAAGAGTGCATATTTGCAATTTAACCTGTCAGTTACATTTTAATCGTAAATTGGTAAATACCTAGAATTTGATGATGTTTAGGTTCTAAATTAGCCAACGGCAGTTTGAGATCTTGCCGACTCTTAAAGACACATCTTGATTTTCATAACAGGTAATTATTACAACTTGCAACTATGTAAATAGGAAAAACACTCTTCGACTATTTCAAACTGATAGAGATTGGTTTCTAACTAATCGATCACATTGATTCTCTAATTGGTCAGTCATTGAGTTCATTTTTTTCGTTATTCTATTGCTTATTGCTCAACATTGCTCAGTCGAAACCATTATTTATGCTTTAGTTAGAGACAAATTTTAAAAGAACAAATTTGTAAAATTTCCCACACGTTTTAATACTGAACAAATTTGTAAAATTTCCCACACGTTTTAATACTGAACAAATTTGTAAAAATTTCCCACACGTTTTAATACTGAACAAATTTCTAAAATTTCCCACACGTTTTAATACTGAACAAATTTGTAAAATTTCCCACACGTTTTAATACTGAACAGATTTGTAAAATTTCCCACACGTTTTAATACTGAACAGATTTGTAAAATTTCCCACACGTTTTAGTACTGAACTTGCTTTAAGTGTAATGTATTTATTTATTGTAATAGCCATGCATAATTAACTGCTTTGACTTACTTTGTTATCATAAGGTACTCAAGTATATTGATTAATCACCAGAATGAGTTGGTTTCAAACGTAATCAATGTACCAAATATGCAGTACCCACGCGCAATTCAAAGGATAAGAGAAAGTGTTTGCAATCTTATAAGTCATTTATGTCTCGATGACTAGATCATAACTGTTAAATAAATCAATAACATAAATTTTCAAAAATACCATAAGTTGTCAATATAAATAAATCATTTTAACCATAAATGTTTTATTGTGTACAATATATTGCATTATTAATTTTATTGTTAAGTTATTATCTCATCTTGATGCATGTTTTCCATTGACACAGTCTATAATTACTAGTTTTGCTTCGAAGCTTGATTTACCTCACTCATAATATCAACTATTATTATTATACAAGGTGATGATCATATGACGTAGAGGAAAGTAATTAAAATGGACACTTTTTTCTTGTTTTTATGTATTTAATTAACTATGAAGATGCCATGAGCTGAAAATGCCAGGAATATGTACAGCATGACGTTTTCAAATAATCATACGTGTATGTTTGTTAGATATTCTGGCTCTATGTTAAGAAGCATAATAAAAAACAGTATGTTCTATCAAAACCAAATATTTTTGACAGAAGACGTTATTTAATGATATAAAGGAAGACAATTGTATACATAGAAATTTAATGATCATGGTTAGGATCGATTAAGTGTAACTCGTACCTTTGCACTCAAGAAGGAGGCGTAATATTCCTTCTAGTATTGTTTCATGTCGAAGATGAACTTTTTCATTTTAGATATTTCACAGCATATTATATTATCCTGCGTTAAAGGTTAGTGAGCACATAACGCCAACTGTTCATGTTCCTGTACCTATGTATTAATCACAGCAGAATATATATATATATATATATATATATATATATATATTAATATAAACAATACCATCATACAGGTTAGAGAAATTAAATTCGTACTCTACCGAGTTTTGAACCCAAGTCCGCGAGTAATCGGCACCCATCGTCTTCCCCGCACGCACCAGCCCATATACCTTCACGACTAAGCACGCATCACCACAATGTGATGGCACTGAATCGGTGTTATACAAGCTTGTGCGTAGCAGACACACTCGCAACTCGCATGACGACCTAGTAAATAATATATATATATATATATATATATATATATATATATATATATATATATATATATATATATATATATATATATATATGGATGCACAGGCATCCCAGATTCCTATGAAAGAAATCAAGGTAATAGGATTTTTGTATTAAAAAGAATTATAAATATATCCAGACTGAACAGGCAGTGCTATCCCTGGATTCTGTAGAAGAATCTTGATAATAGTAGGCAGAAATTTATATTTTTATACAAACAATAATATCATACAGGTTAGAGAAATTAAATTCGTACTCTACCGAGTTTCGAACTTAGGTCCACGAGTAATCGGCACCCATCGCCTTGCCTGCACCCACCAGCCCATATACCGTCACGACTAAGCACGCATCACCAAAAAGTGATGGCACTGAATCGGTGTTATACAAACTTGTGCGTAGCAGACACACTCGCATTTACTTGGTCGTTATTTTGTGCAAGGTTCACATAAAAGACTTAAGTTCAAATGTGATTTGAAAGAATCTCGTACAGGGAAAATACAACAATTTTCAGTGTTAGTCGTACTAGCATTTAATAATAAAATCAAACGTTAGTTTGTTGTTACTATTGGACCGACTGTAAGCAAATAAAATAATTAACTAATACATAATTAATTATAGCAGTCAAACATGTATTCCATGTACTACTATTTAATAGTTGCAAAAACAAAAGCAACAAAAGTAATCCCCTCCCGAATTTGTTGTTCAATTTAAAAATATCTGATAGAGAAATAAATTTATGACAATTTACAACTATATATATATATATATATATATATATATATATATATATATATATATATATATATATATATATATATATATATATATATATATATATATATATATATTACACGTAATGTGCTTGGCAATGCACACGTAGTATACCGTTTTACTATTGAAACTATGTCCGTACTGCTTTGTGTTACAAAATGTAATCATTGATATTGTTCTCTATCTGTCTTTACATTTGATTTGAGTTGGCTTTGATAATCAGTGCATAACATTAGAGATCCAGTTACCTTTATGCAGTGTTGTTCACAGCATAATAGGAAGATGTATACATTATATGAAATTATTTTTTCAATGGGACCTTTATTTAACTCCAAGAGACGCTAATAAAATATATCAACCTTTCAGACACGAGTTGTAATATTTTGACTTATTTGACATGCGCTCAAAAAAAAAATTATTTCTTTTTAAAGCAATGCACTCAATGATTCTACATTCTTGAATCATCTATGCGCTTTTCTTTTGAATTTGAAATGTGTGCACTCAGTGATTATTCATCCATTGCAAACTTGCCGTCAATACAAGGTCTATATTTCTGTGCACCGCTGAAATCAATTACAGCAAAAGAAATTTAGGCGAACAGTGATATTGTTGATGGCAATGGCAAACCGTAATTTTCGTGCCGAATCTAAAGGCTCGAAGCTAGGAAGCAAAGACGTAAATGCACACACCTTGCTAATTTCAAAGCAATGAAGATTCTGAAACCAAAACTTAAAAAGGTACCGAAAAATTAAAATAGAAGGTCGAGATGTCGTAAAAACCCACAAAGCCGACAAAAAACAGTCCACAGTAAAATTCCACATGAAACGCATATAAATGATATAGGTAAATACTTAAAATGAAAAACAATACCGAACAACGACACATAATCAGTACAAAAACTCGCCAGTAAAGCATACACTACAAATGCGTATACTCGACAGATTATCTTACACAACAAATGCAGACAATCACCAATACATAACAAATAAAACTCGCCATGAAAGCATACCGAACAGCGATAAATGCATATACTAAACAGCCATGAAAACAGGAACAAAGAAAGAAACACGATCTTATCACTTAGACATACAGAACAAAGACGAAAACGTTTCAGAAAGACACGTAACAAATATAACAGCAGATAAATTCCAGGACGACCTACAGAAGAAGATAATGACAAATGGCACCTGAAGGGTTCTGATATCGACAATAAATATGTATTTCACGATGAATATGTCCTATATCAATTACAATTGTATCCAAAAGGCCGGTTCTAATATCATCCACAAAGGTCTGTCCCGACAGCAATTTATTATATCAACTGTGACACCTGCCTACGATTGGTTCTTATATCAGCTACTGCTATATCCAAGTGGACAATTCTAACAGCAGTTCTAACAGCAGCCACTAATGATATCTCTCCAAACGGTCAGTAATTTTAGTAACGATTGATACGTCTCAAAGGTCAGTTTATTGGCTCTATTTGGCCTATTGCATCTAGAAAACTAATGTAAAGAATCAGGGATAAATAACAAATATTGTCTGTGATATCCCAATTCCTGAACCACCTGACAACAGGTATCTTGCAGGTAAAGTTATCATATGGCTTAGTGTGCGAGTGTTTTGTCAATCATCCAAGTATAGCGTATAGCATGACTTCATTCAACGGCACAATTAACTGTTATCTTACTGAGACTTATAATTTAGAAGAGAGACAAGTAAAACTTATACCTGCACATTTTATATTAATAATAGAGAACAATTGAAATATCAAAGTACAATGACAATTATCCATTTAATATTTACGACGCTTCACAAAGACTTAGTCCGAGTTTCCTCTGACCATCCTCCTCCATTTTAGATAAGTAGATATCTATGTTGGCGTTTGTGGTCAGAGTTCATTGCCTATTGCAAAGATGGAATTCGCCAAAATTATGAAGTATCGGTATAAGGGTGCCGCTTACTAATGGGCCATACAAACTTAAACAACCTTGCAGAGAACTCTCCATGTAGGAAACGGATATAAGAACGCTCCGTCTTCTGTAAAATTGCGAGTATAACAGTTGTAAGGTCTTTAGTTCATTGAAAGACAAGGAGAAAAGACAACCTTGACGACATTTGAACCTGCAAGTGCATTACCAGCACGTAATTACCCCAATTTCGTTGCCTACGTGTCCATGACATCAGACGTGCAATACTCGCGTGATGCCAACTAAGAACCAATCCAATTCTGATAAAAGAAAAGTAAAACAAATATTAAACAAGAAAAAGTCAATATGACTAAATAAATGAAAGGACACACAAGCCTCGACATAGTTATTCGGCAACAATTATTTTGCTCTCAGGGTAACCCAGAGAAAGCCAGTTTCTCCACGAAAATAGCACAGATCAGGCCGTTTTTGTATCACCTGATTATAGAGTTGGCTTGTGCTCTGTTTGTGATCAATCTAGCTTTGTTTGGTACCAAAGTCATTTTCTGGCATAAGCAGGTTAGAAACAACAGCTGAGTCATACCAAAGGCTAATAAAATGGTCACGTTGAGATCAGCATTAAGAGGTTAGTTTTAGGATTGATCGACCTGGTGTCAGGATAGTGTGACCGGGTCGGACATGATGCTACACGTCTATGGTATGATGCCCCAGTGCTAGACATCACTATAAACTGCAACGGTGTAGTCATCGTAGCGATATGACTGAAACTTTTTATAGCTACGTTACATTAGTACTGTCGGTGTTAACTGAATCCTTAATAAAAGTTGTCACAAGGGAGTAAAACGTGCCATAGCATCAGTTCCTTGCTTGTCCATAACAGTGGCAAATGGTTCCTTTGTCCTTCGTTCTCGAAGACGACCATGACTTTCACGTCTGGGCTGGTCTGTGAGTGCGAAGATGGCTTGTGAAGCCAATCCGTGCTCTTAAGAGTCTAGGGCAATGAGGACATGGAATTGTCCGGCCTGAATCGATTGATGGTTTGCACTGGTTCTGTGCTTCATCTGCTGACGCTTTTGTTTGGCCTTCTAGATCCCGTGCACTTCAAAAGCAGCTTAGCCTGAGTTGATCTGGTGACGCCAGGCAGCCCGGTCTTCGGTGGAGTGCTCCCAGCTGTCTAAATCAATGCCACAGGACTTCAAAAAAGCTTTGATTGTGTATTTGTACCGTTTCATTTGTCCTTCTCTTGAACGCTTGCCTCCAGCTAGTTCCCCATAAAATAACCTCTTCGGGATGAGATCATCAGGCATACGGCAGACATGGCCAGCCCATCGGAGTTTTGTCCTTCTGAGCATGACATGGACGCTTGTCATCTCAGCTTTTTGAAGGATTTCTGTGTCAGTAGTCTTGTCCTGATGTTTGATGTGGAGCAGCTTTCTGAGGCAGCGGACATGGAAGAAATTTAGCTGTTTTTCATGGCGACTGTACACCGTCCGTGTCTCACAATACAAGAGGAAGGGCAGTACTACTGCGATTTACACCTTGATCTTGTTTTGCAGGCTGATTACTCTTCTGTTACACAAAGAATTGTGAAGTCTGCCAAGGCTGCACTTGCACGAACAATCCTGAGCGTGACCTCTTCATCAATGGAGACTGCATTACAAGTTGCTGACGAGCTAGATGAACTTGTCAGCATCAGCGAGCTTCTGGCCATCGACAGTAATGATTCATTCAGTGTAGGGGATTGAAGGTACAGACTTTTACATGATTTCCATCTTCGTCGTACTTATTGTGAGTCCGAAGTCAGTGCAAGCTTTGGAGAACTGATCCATAATTTCTTGAATGTCAGACTGAGTGCAAGCATTCAAAGCACAGTCGTAAGCAAAGGCAAAGAGAAAGACGCATATAGTGTATTCCTGAATTTTGATCTTAGCCCGCACTCTTCTCGAGTTTAAGATTTTTCCGTCAGTCCTAAACCGGATATCAATGCCAATGTCACCCTCACGGAAAGTGTCGGTCAGCGTCGCTGCTAAGACAATGCTGAACAGGGTCGGAGCTAGAACGCAGCCCTGTTTGACACCGTTTGTAACTGGAAAGAGCAGGGAAAATTCTCCATCATTCCGTACTCTAGCGAGCATTCCATCATGTAATAATCTGACCATGGTGATGAACTTCTCAGGGCATCCAAACTTTGCCATGATCCTCCACAGACCTTCACGACTCATAGTATCATAAACCTTAGTGAGATCGACAAAGGTGGTGTACAGACCAATGTTCTGTTCTTGGATTTTCTCCTGGAGTTGTCTGGCTGCAAAAATCGTATCCACGGGGCTTCGATCCTGCCTAAAGCCGCACGGATTCTCTGGTAGTAGACTTGCTCCAGGTGGATGGTTAGTCGATTTAGAAGAATTCTGGCCAGTATCTTCCCTGCAATGGATAATGGAGAGATGCTACTGTGGTTGTCGCATGCTTGCCGGTTCCCCTTCCACTTGATGAGGTGAAAAATATAGGCGTCTTTGAACTCCTGTGGAATCCTTTCCTGGTTCCGCATAGAAACTAAGAGGTCAGTAATCTTCTGCATTAGTCAGGGACCAGCTGTGTAGACTTCCGCTGGGATGGAGTCAGAGCCCGGGGCTTTGCCACCGGATAGGCTTTTGATTGCCTTCTTTCTTCTGTGAGACTTGGTGAATCCGAGAGGGAGGCGTTGGTTGCGATCTGGGAAAGGCGTGCGATGGCTTCAGCGTTTATGGAGGAAGGTCGGTTGAGGACTCTGTAAAAATGTTCTGCCCATCACTTGAGAATCTCTTCCTTATCAATCATCAGATTGTGCCCATCTGCACTGAGGGAGGGATATCTTGATTTAATGCTACTGTATTTCGTCAGCCTTATTACTCAGCCATATGTCCTGCATATCTCTCTCTCTCTGTTTTTTGTATATATATATATATATATATATATATATATATATATATATATATATATATATATATATATATATATATATATATATATATATATATTCAAAAATATAGATATATATAATTTTTTTATATTTTTTATGTTTTTTGAATATATATATATATATATATATATATATATATATATATATATATATATATATATATATATATATATATATATTCAAAATATATATATATATAATTTTTTTATATTTTTTGAATATATATATATATTTTTGAATATATATATATATATATATATATATATATATATATATATATATATATATATATATATATATATATATATATATATATATATATATTCAAAAATATATATATATATATAATTTTTTTATATTTTTATGTTTTTATATATATATATATATATATATATATATATATATATATATATATATATATATATATATATATATATATATATATATATATATATATATATTCAAAAATATATATATATAATTTTTTTATATTTTTTGAATATATATATATATATATTCAATATATTTATATATATATATTTGAATATATATATATATATATATATATATATATATATATATATATATATATATATATATATATATATATATATATATATATAATTTTTTATATTTTTTGAATATATATATATATATATATATTTTTTTAATATATATATATATATATATATATATATATATATATATATATATATATATATATATATATATATATATATATATATATATATATAGAAAAATAGACAAAAATATATATATATATATATATATAATTTTTTTATATATTTTGAATATATATATATATTTTTGAATATATATATATATATATATATATATATATATATATATATATATATATATATATATATATATATAAAAAAAAATATATATATATATATAAAAAAAAATATATATATATATAATTTTTTTATATTTTTATGTTTTTTGAATATATATATATATATATATATATATATATATATATATATATATATATATATATATATATATATATATATATATATATATATATTCAAAAATATATATATATATAATTTTTTTATATTTTTTGAATATATATATATATATATATATATATATATATATATATATATATATATATTCAATATATTTATATATATATTTGAATATATATATATATATATATATATATATATATATATATATATATATATATATATATATATATATTCAAAAATATATATATATATAATTTTTTATATTTTTTGAATATATATATATATATATATATATATATATATATATATATATATATATATATATATATATATATCCAATATATTTATATATATATTTGAATATATATATATATATATATATATATATATATATATATATATATATATATATATTCAAAAATATATATATATATAATTTTTTTATATTTTTTGAATATATATATATATATTTATTTTTTTAATATATATATATATATATATATATATATATATATATATATATATATATATATATATTCAAAAATATATATATATATAATTTTTTATATTTTTTGAATATATATATATATATATATATATATATATATATATATATATATATATATATATATATATATATATATATATATATATAAATATATATATATATATATATTGTTTTTTGAATATATATATATATATATATATATATATATATATATATATATATATATATATATATTCAAAAATATATATATATAATTTTTTTATATTTTTTATGGTTTTTTTTAATATATATATATATATATATATATATATATATATATATATATATATATATATTCAAAAAAAAAAAAATATATATATATATATAATTTGAATATATATATATAGATATATATAGATATATATATATATATATATATATATATATATATATATATATATATATATATATATATATATATATATATATATATTCAAAAAACAATGAGCAAGAAGTATAGGAAATGAAATTAGTTAAGCTCGATAATCATAAAAGTTAATTTGTATCTATAGCAAACAGACACGCGCACTCACATTGAAAATCTGACAATGTATCAACATTTTAATTCAACCTACTTTACGGTTTGTAAAACTGGTAGTGTGGGATTTTTTAGCCTCAGAAATTATTGTTGCATTCTTTGAATATGTCCATATTATTGAAGTAACTTGGAGTTTTCCAGTGACGCATCTTAAACATTTTGGAGACCAAATAACTTAATCTAATAAAGTCTACACTAAGAAGAATTGATTTTCTTAACCAAATATTGTGTGAGCATTAATATCATTAAAATGAATTTATTAGTCCTACATTGACAATTTTATATTTTGTTTAAAGTTGTATATTTATCGGAAATGCAAAACAATGGGATCGTAGTTAAAATTTGGCAAAGTCAGCACGCGTATATAACGTTATTAACTTCATATTAATTATAGATAATGCTTCTGTGTAAAGTTTAAGGAGCACTTATGTCAAGAATGTGACTTCTTAAAATAACAGATACACAAATCCACTATGTGAAAATAGACAACTAATTGATATCTAGAGTGATTATTGATTGAAGTAAAGAGTATGACATCTTGAAATACAAATACCCAATTCACTCTGTGAGAAATAAATAACTGATTGAAGTAAAGAGTGTGATATCATCCCATTCAACTATGTGAGAGAGAAATTAGTAATTGAAGTCGACATTGTGAAATCTTGCAGTATTGGAGCCCCATTCTACTATGAGAAATAGATAACTGGTTTTCAATTGCAATAGGACATAACTGAAAGACTTGCATGTTTCGCGAGTCTTCTGTACTATATAAGTGCTTTATTACCAGAAATGTTAATGTCATCCAAAGTTGAAAAAAATCCTGTTCTAATCCATAACTGAAATACAAGCAACAAATGTGTTTTTATTATATCTGATCTTGAATTTGGAGTAAAATCTACTACTTGAACAAAGTTTTCTTTAGAAATTAAATGCATAAGAAAATACCGTTTATTTATCAGCAAGGGCCATACCTCATTAAACTATTTCTTAGAAACACAGTCCAACATTAAGGATACCCTGCAATATGAAAACACGCAAGCCGGAATTAACATCGCCCTGTGTACAAAATACGCGCAGTCAGGCATTAAGGATGTCTGCAAATAAGAGAACACGTTAGCCGGCATTTAAGATATCAGGCAATCCTAAATTAAGCTTGCCCTACGTGTTCAAAGACACTCAGTCCGGCATGTATGGTGTCTGCGCATAAGAAAACACGTACTCCGGCTTTATGGATGTCCTGCGTGTAACACAACAAATCCAGGATAACATAAAAAAAAATCTGCATATATTAGAACCTACGAAATTAATTCGAATTTTACCTGATATATTTTAAGGCAAAAGTATATTTTTCATTATTTTTTACGAGTTAGGTGGATTTAATAAGACTCTCGTCTACATTCAAACTGGTATACCACCTGGTCACATTATCCAGTCATCAGTTTGTAACACTGACCTCTTAATATTGAGCACCAAGCGATGCAGCTGTTAGCACCATATTTTTAAAAAGTCCTTGATATGACTCGACCTGGGTTCGAACCCAGGACCTCCCAAATTCGAGGCGGATGCTCTAACCACTTGGCCACTGGAGCGGATTTCACTTAATGAAGTACATCTGTAAGACTCACATAATGAAATATACCACGTCTAAAAGTCACATTAAGAAGTTACATCATATGTAAAATTCACATAATCAATTACATAATTTGTTTGTTGATTGTTTGTTATTAGTTTAAGGCCGTTTTCAGCACATTACAGGCTGTTCATGGTAGTCAGTTTGGTGTAGGAAGATCCAAGGAAACCCCGGGGAAAACAAAGTCATTGAGCCAAGGGAAGCTAGTTTTCTCATATATCCACATTGACTGAGCCAGCTATTCTAACTCACGCAGATGGCACATTTTAGCAGCCCATATAGTGCCCAAAGTATTATGAAAATGTATTGTATTTTTGCATGTGAGATGTAAAATCGAGCCATGTACTCGCTATGTACTTTCTAGACAGATAATCAGCTCTTCCATATGTAAGACTGACTGCCATTTGTACTCCGAGGGGTGAAATTTCCCACCTCGTTAGAGACAGACACGTCAGTTTGGATCACAGGCCGTCTCCATTCAAGGTCTTATTTAGTTCCCTGTTGTCGTCGGTTCAGTGCTGTAATATTGTTGGAATAATATACATAAATTACAAATAAATATTGACCTTGTACCCTGTGACTGATCCAACAGTAACAACAACAAAATCATACAGATTTGATCCATATACGGGATAGAATATTCCACTCATTAAGAATCTATCCATTACACTCTCACACTTAAAACTGAAATATGAAATTTAATTTAAAAGAACATTTCCAATTCAGCCCTCATATGTCATGTAAATTTTCTGCTTTGCCACCAGCAGTTTATCAACTCACGCAAAACTTGTTTAGTGACTGGCTTAGATTACCTCCCTTCAATCGTTCGATTCAAAGTTCACCTCATTCATGGGCTTCAGATAATAATAATAATAATAATAATAATAATAATAATAATAATAATAATAATAATAATAATAATAATAATAATAATATGCAGTTAGAGAATTCTAATTTGTATCATGCTATGACTCGAAGTCATGTCAGTCAGTCGCTGAGCACATCGTTGTTTCTGCACGCAGAAAGACTCATCGCATAAATGTGTGCATGTACATGAATTTCCAACTCAGCTAAAACTGATCTACATGTAACTGTGTACTGACGGAATAAACGAACGCTACACAGCCCTGTCCATTGTGTCTGCTACAAAATGTATTTCTTAACCGTTTTCGAATAATCGCAGTATCTTTTGAAACTTGATAAGTTGCTTCTTTTAGTTGTTGAACTTTTATTTGCGTTCATAGAGATTAAATAAGACACGCTAATGACAAAAATGATTATTTAAATGAAGAAAGTAGACCACAGCAACCATAATTATACAAAAACTATATAAACACTAAACCTGCTAGCTTTCATACAGCAGCTAGTATATTGAAATGAGTTGAAACTATAAACTAAGGGAAATGAGGAAAAGGCAAGAGGTAAGTCAAACATTTGAATGTATTCATAGTTCATGAGTCATCATTACAAAATAATTGACATTGCTACCAACTGTACGACTATTTCTATCATCTATTCCCAAATTAGCCTTTCACGTTGCTTCGTGAAACTACATTTTTCATCATTCATATATCCAGAGACATCGTCGCTTGACACAGACGAAAAAAATCGGTCACCCTTGATTTTTAACTGAGTTGAGAGAGAGAGAGAGAGAGAGAGAGAGAGAGAGAGAGAGAGAGAGAGAGAGAGAGAGAGAGAGAGATGTGGTAGTGATTTACCATCAAGACATTTATTCATTGCCAATTCGTGGTTCGATATTGTTCTATTAGTATACTGTATTTATATCCCACACTGATAGCGAACGTTGGGGGAAGGGTAAAGAGGTGTGCGGACATTTTAATATTAAGCCATAGCTTTTCAGACCCTTTTTAATAGGTTTTATAAAACAAGTCCTAAACATATTACTCTGTGTGTAACACTCCTTACAAAAAAAAATGAACTCATCTTCATCGACTTGTGCAATTTTTTATCATTGGTATTGTGAACACTGTAATAAAATACCATGGACTCCTAACCGTTATGTACTAAGTAGTATTTTCTTGTTTGTTACTTTGTGCAAGTTTTTTTTACTATTCTATTGGTTTACAACACCGTATTTTCTCCCTAATGCATGAGAGAGAGAGAGAGAGAGAGAGAGAGAGAGAGAGAGAGAGAGAGAGAGAGAGAGAGAGAGAGAGAGAGATTATGCAACATATTTACTTCGTACAGAATACAGTGGTTATTACTTTTGTTGTTATTTTATAACAACGCCAAGGATTAATCAGCGGAAATCCATAACAGATTTAGATACAATAGAAGGAATGGTCTATTTTTGAACTATAACCTAATGTTTAAACAATATTTATACCGGCGTATTAATGCGCCATGGGTGAATCACAATTTGATATACCAATAGTATTCGTATTCCAAATTGCTTTATACTAAAACAATAAAACCACGTTATTTTTAATGTATGTCACAAACACACACGTACACACATGCATACATACACATACATACATACATACATACATACATACATACATACATACATACATACATACATACATACATACATACATACATACATACATACATACATACATACATACATACATACATACATACATACATACATACATACATACATACATACATACATACATACATACATACATACATACATACATACATACATACATACATACATACATACATACTGTAGCGGAACTGCTCTCTCGGCTACACTGCCCCGAGTCTCGCTATGTCGGGTTCTTTATGATAGGTCTTATAGCTGGTGTGATACCCCGCTGAATCTGTCTGAAGACTGGCACTCCAGAGTGTGACAGATTTCCACCTCAGCGGGATACCGGCTTATTTCTGGCTTCTTGGGTGCCGCCGACTTCGTCACAGCTAGTTGCAGGATCGCCGACTGTCGCAGAGCCACCGATTGGTCGCAGTCGCCGACTTGGTCGCAGAGTCGCCGACTGTGTCGCTGTCTCGGTCGCCGACTGAGTCGCAGGGTCACCGACTGGTCGCAGTGTCGCCGACTGGTCACAGTCGCCGACTTGGTCGCAGGAGATCGATATAGAGAGAGACGACAGTGCGAAATAAGGAAAGAAGAGCTATCCTCGGTCTAAACGTGTATTGTCGCAAGACCTCTGCTTTGCTTGGACGAGCCTTGTAGCGCCGGGCTGCTGGTCGATGAAAGACCTTGTCCCTACTCTTTTCAGATTCCTGGCCTGCTTCTTCCTACCCAAGGATTACGACCAAGTGTGCTTGCCGTGGCGGGGTAGAGTAGTAAAGTGAAATGAGGGTTTTGGCCCACACACCCCTCCCCCACCTCCTCCCCACCCCCGCCAAACCCCTCATTTCCCTCTACTACTACTATGTAGACAGATATTTTGTAACCAGACAAAACAACAGATGTTGGAATGCCATAAGCTCTGTCAACAGAAGTGACGAATTTGTTAGAACAGCGTATGTGTGGAATATGATTATTCTAAAGACGGCAAATAGATTTTACCACAAATTTTTTATCAGATAACAAGATGAAAATTAAACTGTGCATTAGAGCCTTTCAGTTAACAAGGTGGAAATTAAACTAGCATTAGAATGAAAATGATATTATTTTAGTTATATTATATCTTAAGTTTAGATAAAATTTTATGTTACTCATATTTTTTGTGATATATTTTTTCATACTTGCTAACCCTCATTGGTAGAATGTCTGTTAACATATTGTCAATAATACGAAATTCACGTAATAAATCATCCATATTATATTTAACTCCTCGTAGGTAAGACCGGATCTGATCAAGTAGTTTCTTGTAAGTTTTAATTGATGTTAAACAACCATGCTTCTTTATCAAAAGTCTTGGTTCTACTTTTTTACACGCCGCTGTAAGTGAAACACCAATAGCGGATATGATTAACAAAAAAGGATTTAATGATACCCCACTTGAAATTATACCAGAACTGGTCATTAACAAGGGTAGATAAGATATTACTCGAAGGATCTTGTTGTAGTATTTGTAACATTTTTTCACGCACCAAAGTTTTTTTATGATAATATTTATAATATTGTATTAATGCGTCTACATCTTGTTTTGGAATATCTTTTGAAATATGATTGAAATCAACTATACTTCTTTTCATTATAATATTAGTTTACATAGTCCTATGTTTGGGTAATCAAAATAAAAGATTGTTGTTCAGCTATAAATTCCAAACACCAGAGAAAATTCGCTAATTTTAAAGTTTTATCAACTGGTTCAAGTACAAATTCTTCTTCAGAATTTTGGTTTATTATTACAGATAATACTCCAGATGAGTCATCATTTAGAAGATGAGATGGATATTTGGTAGATATTCTAAACTTTACACTGCTAAGCACTGACAATCTATACACACCGGTAACTTCTGCAATATATTTAATAGAATTATTTTTTGGTGTCCACCTAGTAAAACCAGATGCAACAGTATACACAATATTTTTAATCTGTTTGTGAGGTATTTTAATCATATTTGTTTTCTCAACAATATTAGGAATTCCACTAATAATATCATTGAGTTTTGTGTTAATATCATTGAGATTTGTGTTAATATTAGCGAGTGTAATGTTAACATTTGATGGATTTCCAAAAAATTCATCTCTAATTTTGTTTATGTTTCTGCGAAAACTTAAAAATGTGTTCACGTGACTGGCAAAATCAGTTTCGAGCGCTGTGATTTCATTATTAATTGAAGCGTCCCAATCATTGACGTATTTTTTAGTGACAGCATCCCCGTCCTCAGTTGGGTTTCCAAGATCTGTAATCTCGTTTTGTTTCATAACAATATTCCCACTTGGATTTCGTACAACTATATCTGGCAGTTTTACATCACTCGTTTTTAATCGTCCTTCTTTATCCTGGAAAATGACAACTTCATCTGGATCTACGCTGGTAAGATTTAGTAAATTATTGATTTCATTTTTGAGCCGATCAAGAGTTGCATATTTGGATAAGTCACCTTGGTAACCTTTTGTTGATAAATCTGATAGTGTTCCAAATTTTGTATAGTAGCTCATTATTTACTGTCCTAGATAAAATTATCAACACTAGTTTAATATTATATAAAATGGCAAAATCGTCGATATTAAACTTTGATACAGAGAGACTAGTGAAGCATAAACATAACAATGAACTTCCTGATTGTCATTATCTTATTGTTGGGCGAACTGGATCGGGGAAAACAAATTTACTTATGAACTTGCTTTTTGGTGATAATTTTAACTACGATAGAGTTTATATTTACACAATCAATCCACAGCAAGATACGTTTGAGTTATTAAGTGAGTATAATGAAAAACTTCGTGATGATCTTAAAGCTGGCGAAGATTTTTTTATAATTAGGCAGCCAGAAGATCTTATTCCAGTCAATCAACTTGATGCAGATAAACATAAGATAGTAGTTTTTGATGATATTCCGCTAAATAACATGGAGATGAACAAAATAAGATCATATTTCTCACTGTCACGTAACAAACAGTGTAATTCTATTTATCTCGCTCAAGGATTTTATAATGTTGACAGGTTTATTAGGCGAAATACGGGTTGTTTTATTTTATTTTCAGGACTGGATAATGTTGACGTTAGAAATATTGCAAGCGAGCAATGCGGTGGCGTGACAAAAGATAAGTTTATTGAACTTGACCGTAATGCTACAAAAGATAAATTTAACTTTTTCTTGTTTGATAAACTTACAAATGATCCAACTAAAATGTTTCGCTGTTGTATTAACAGTTACTTACAGTAAAGCGTTTCAGTTTTATAAAATTTATAATTATAATAATGGACAAACGAGCAAGATACAGGCAACACATAGAAGACATAAAAAAAACTTGCTCAATCTCAGGCATCACTTAAGCAAAAAGTACAAGAAGCACGACGTGGGCAAGTAACTGCTACAGAAACAACAGCTACAATTTTCAAGTCGGTTACTGAAGCATTATTAGGTAAACAACCTGAAACTAAACCACTGTCAGAAGAAGAACTTAAACAATTACAGGAAAAAGGTTTGGTTGGAATTGTTAGAGAACAACAGGAAGCAGCTGCTGCAAAACTTGTTACTAGATCTGATGAAGAAAAAAGAAAACTGATTGAGGCACTTACAGCAAATATAGCTGATCCTGCGGTTAGACAAGCTGAAACAGATCGATTGATAAACAATCCACTGGAACTTAAGCGAAGATTAGCAGAGTTAACAACGCAAGGAATAACAAATATTATAACAAGTTTATCAGGAGATATAAAAGATATCAAAGAGGAGCAACAAAGAGTTGGTGAGCTTACAGTAAAGTTTATGGAAGTTGGAGATCAAAGACTTTATTTTATAAAAAAAGCAAATGATGAGATAAAAGGTAGTGAATATGATGATTTTTTAAACAAAGAAAATATAAGTGATATTAATAATATAAGCAGGTGGACTGATGTAGAATATCAAGTATTAATCGATAGATTAGATGTAATATTTAAAGACGGAGCTGCTGCTAAAGATGAAATAAACACGGTTACAGAAATTGATGATAAGCTTCCACTTTATAATAGAATGAGAAACGGTGTCATTGCTCTCACGTTTAAAAAAACAGCAGAAAATAGTAGAGCAAAACCTTTCGGTAAAGGGTGGAGTTTTAAAAGGAAATTTGATACACTTGATAAATCTCGTATACAAAAAAGTAGAGTAAGAACAGGAACTGGTGTAAAAGTATTTACTTCAACTACTGAAATGATAGGTAGATTAATGTTATTAATATCATCAAAGGAAGCTGGGAATGTTAGTGTTGAACTTGATAATGAAATCATTGACATACTTGATCATCTAAGATCGAGTGAATTATTAACATCTGACGAATATGAAACTTTACACCGCGACTTAATCGCGGCGACTTAATTTTATAAAATGATATAATATAAAAGGAATGCAAACAACATTATTACTAAACTCTAGTGAGTCTGCGATACATAACGCAAATTTTTCAGTAAATTATATTCCACCTATCCAACTAGATCCTACAAAACAATATGAAATTGGATTAATTTCTTGTACTTGCTGGAATGCTATACCTAACGTGAAAAATGATGTTAACGATGAAATGTATTTTACTATGATTACAACATCTCCAATATCTACAACAAAAAAAATAAAAATTCCGCAAGGAGCTTATAATATTGAAGATCTAAACAAGACAATCAAAGAGCTCATAACAAAAGCTGACGGTGTGGCTGATAAGTTTTAATTAGCAGCAAATTATAATACATTGCGAACGAGGATAACTTTGAAAAATATAGCAATCAATCTTGAACCAAGAGAAAGAAGTATTGCACAACTGTTAGGATTTACTGAAAAAACTTACACTGCACTTGATCAGCCTATTACATATGACAGTGAACTGCCAGCAAATATAACAGAAGTAAATACAATATTAGTAAATTGCTCTATTGCTTCTGGCTCTTATACATCAAAAGGTAGCAAAGGTCAAACGATTTACAGTTTCTCACCAGAAGTCCCGCCAGGTTCTCTCATGCAAATAACTCCACGACATATTATATATTATCCTTTAAACGTTGAAGATCAAATATCAAGTATAAGGATGCAGTTGACAGATCAATCAGGAAAACAGTTACATGTTAGTAATGAAGTTGTAACTTATTATTTACATCTACGCGAGCAAAAGTAAAAATTATGCAACATCAAATATAATGAAACAAAGAAAAAAAGTTTATCGAAGAAAAATAGTAGGAGGATTTTTTGGAAATATATTCACTAAAGTTATTGAAAATATTCCAGGACTAGCGCGTAAAGTTGCACCAATTGCTATTGACGCTGGTAAAGCTTTTACAACTGGGGCTGCATCTGCCGCTGGGACTGCGGTGGGACAAAAAATAGCTAATAAAATAAAAGGAGATCCACCGACTGCATCTGAAATAAAACAATCTATCTCAGAAATCGCTCCAACAAAAGAAACTCAAAAAGCTATGATAACAACAACAAAAAATTATTATCACCAAAGGGCGAGCAGATCATACAAAAATTAATATCTAAAGTAACAATGCCGCAATAAATTTTTATATAATCTAATAAAATAAAATGTCTGTTAAAAATTATCTCGAGTTAACAGAAACTTATGACATCGACAATGACGCGACAGAATTCGAGTTTGTTGAGTATCTTGATGAAAATTCTAAAGAACCAAATAAAGCTGGTATTAGAACCTTTAACACCAGAGACGAAGATGTATTTCTACTGCCACATAAGGCTATGTTAGAAGTTCGTGGTCAGATTATGACAGTAGCCAATCCACCTGCTGCAATTGCAGTTGGAGCAGAAGTAGCTCTTATAAACAATGGCTGGAGTTTATTCAAAAGTGCTAGATATCAACTAGCCAATCAAACTATAGAAGATATTTCAGGTTATCTACAAGTTGCAAGTACAATTTTAAATATTATTTCGTTTTCCGACGATTACTCAAGATCAACTGGAACTAATATGATGTGGTTTAAAGATACTGGACGAAGTATAGCTGAATCAACAGAATTTCTAAAGAGAGGCGCTATAGTACACGGAGCTGATGCTGCTGAAAATGCTGGAATTGTGAGAGATTTTCTCATTGCTAATGCAGACGCGCTAGGTATTGACGCACCTGCTGCAGCTGCTAATGCAGACGCCACAAGAGTTTCTCTTATAGCAGCTTTTAATAATCTAAATATAACACCACCAGGAGCAGCTGCAGACGGTACTGCAATGTTAAATTTACTTCTTAACACACTTGACGTGAGAAATCCACGTTATAACGAAGGCTTTGCTAGGCGAAGAAAACTTGCAGCAGGATCACGTCAAATTACAATGATGCTTCCGCTAAGCACAATTTTCGGCTTTTGTCGCGATTATGATAAAGTATTTCGCGGAGTAAAACATACTCTTATTTTAGATCGAGCAGACCAAAACGATTACTTGTTTAGATCTGGAGGGGTTGATGTACAGTTTATCATAAACAAACTCGCTTTGTGGATGCCACGTATAACACCATCAGTCACTAAAATGTCAGAATTAAATAGTACACTTGATAAACTTACAAACAGAATTTACTTTAAGCAGCATAAAATATATCAGACAGCGGTTCCAAATACTATTGACTACACATGGAGGGTCACAACAACATCAAGCGAACAACTGCCGAGAAATATCTTTGTCGTATTTCAACAGCAAGCCCGACGAGGTAACCAACAACAAAATAATGCAATATTTGATCTCTCTAATGTCAAACGAATATACGCTAGATTAAATTCAAAGCAATATCCAGAAAGAGCTATCGAGTGCAATTTTGCTGATGACGTTAATAAAAATATTTCTCGACCGTACATGTACCTGCTTGACGCAATGCAAAAATATCAAGATGTTGAAGATGGAACTCAAATATCAGCAGAGGAATTTCGTACCCTTTATCCTATATTTCATTTTGATGTTAGTAAACATAACGAGCGAGCTGTAGACAGCACAGCGGATATTGAAATTACCTGGACACTTGGGGTGGTTCCAGTAGCGCCGTCATACGTATACGCATTAGTGATTAGTGATAGATTTATCACAATAGATTCTATTGGAGTTAAAATGACAGTTCAAGTTTAATCTACAGTTGTTATATAAAATGGCAAGTTATATTGTAAAAGAAGTGTATTTGACTGATGGCCAAGTTAAAAAAATTAGTAAAAATTAATGCTAACGAAAAATCAAGTAAAGAAGTATGATCGTAAAAAAACTTTTGTTTTAAATTTGAGTGCTGCAGAAATGACAGCGATGGCAAAAGAAGGTGGTTTTCTTGGTCCAGCATTATCAGTATTAGCTAGCACAATAATACCTAAACTTTTACCGGTGTTGGGAACATTAGGACTAGCAGCAGCGTCTGGAGCAATATCTGGCGCAACGAAGAAAGCAGTCGCAGGTAATGGTATCATTCGTGGAAGTGGAATAAAAAAATTGTAAATTTTATGTGAATAATATATTATAATGCCACAAAAGAAAAAGAAATCACCAACAACAAAAAAAAGAAAACAACAAAAACAAAATCACCAACACCAAAATGCAAATGCATATGCAATCAACCAAAACAAGGAGGAATTATTCCGTTCGCTCCACTTTTGGCGGGACTAGCGGGAAGTCTGCTGCCAAATCTTTTAGGAATCGGACGTGGTCTAACATTACCGGGAACTCGACCACCCCTTTGAGTAATTTTGATATCATTGATAAGTTAAAAGCTGTTCCTGGATTTCACGGAGTTTATTCTAAAGATGAGCTCGCAGCAATAAAATCGCCGTCAGCTGTAAGTTCGTGTGTTATTAATATACAAGATTTCAATGACGGATCCGGCACACATTGGGTAGCAGTTTATAATAATAATTATTTTGACTCGTTTGGACTTCCTCCAAGCGATGTAATAAAAAGTATATGAACAAAAAATTTAAAAAGATATATTATTCATCAAATCAACTCCAACCTGTTGGAACGTCTGCTTGTGGATATTATTGTATAATGTTTATCCAACAGATGAGCAGAAATGTTAATTTTTTAAAATTTATTTTACAGTTTGACAAGCATCATTCTCACGCTAATGATGAGATCGCAATTAATTTATCTAAACTTACAAGTATAATAATGTCAACATACTGTCTCAAGTGTAGAACTAAAAGAGAAAATATTAATGAAACAACAGAAAAAAAACAAAAAACAACAGGATAATATTAAAAAGTATTTGTGCAATCTGTGGAAAAAGAAAAAATATATTTTTAAAGAAAACGTCTCTAGCGACAGTATCCTCAGAGATGTCGCCAGCGAAAAATTCGCTAGGATCTGGTTATCCTGATATTATTTTAGTCGACGACTAAAAATATAGAATGATATGCAACTGTGATTCTGACAGAGATTTATGTCTTGAACAAAATAAAATTGTCGCATACTGTCAATGTTGTAACAATAGAGAAATAATAGGGTCAGGTATAGATATACATAAAATTATTGGAAAATTACCAAAACCAAAAGGCGGTTGGACATTGCCAGGTCTTAAGTATACTGGTCCGTGGAATCCACTAGATCAACAACTAGATGAAAACGACAATCCGTTGCCAGGACAAGAGCCTTACAATCAAGTGGATGCAATAGCAATGCGTCATGATATCTGTTATCGTGATCATGAAAACTCAAAATTAGATTGTGATAAAGTAATGTTAGACGAATTACGTGATATGAAGCCAACAAATCTACGAGAACGTTTTGATAGAAGATTTGTTCAGGGAATGATAGGAGCAAAATATAAACTTGGACTCGGAGAGTCTCGACTTGGAAAAAGATATACGATGATCTTGCAGTCGAGCTGCACAGACCTAAAAAAAAAAGTTCCCACGACGTAAAGTTGTCGCTAATGGTGTAGATGATATCTGGGCAATAGATTTGGTGGATGTATCTAATCTAGCTCAGTTTAATGTTGGCGCTGATGGCGCTCCAAAAAGGTATTTGTTTAATGTTATAGATGTTTTTAGCAAATATGCTTTCAGAGTACCTGTTTCGGATAAGACAGGGACTTCAATGACTGATGCGCTAAGACAAATAATAACGAGTGTAGAAAGAAAACCAAATAAAATCTGGACTGATCACTGATCCGAGTTTTTAACAAAAAGTTTGAACAGTTTCTAGAACAAAATAATATAAAAAAATACGTTACAGGAAAGGAGGGTAAAAGCGTTGTTGTCGAGAGATTTAATCGCACACTAAACGAAAAATTACACAAACATATGACAGCTAAAAACACCAACAGGTACATCGATGACCTTTCTCAAATCGTAGGTGAATATAATAACACGAAACATCGAACCATCAAAATGACACCTAAAAAAGCTGTTAAAAATCCGATATTAGCAAATGAAAACATGTACCGCAGACATAAATTTAAGGTTGGTGATAAAGTTAGAATTTCTTTGACAAAAAAGGTATTTGCAAAAGGATTTACTCCAAACTGGAGCGAAGAAGTATTTGTAATTGATAAGGTACTTTTAACAGTACCTGTAACGTATGTTTTAAAAGATCTGGCAGGGGAACCGATCGTAGGTAGTTTTTATGAACAAGAACTACAGAAAACTGAGCAGGATGTTTTTGTTATCGAGAAAGTGATTAGAAAAAAAGGAAATAAAAGTTTAGTCAAATGGCGTGGGTATAGCGATAAATTTAACAGTTGGATCCCAACCAAGCAGATTATGATATAATGCTATTATAAATTAACTCATACTTTTGTTTGACAGATTTACATTTTACTGGTTTACATAACGATATTAGATACTGCTTACGATCGTTAGAGATCGTCATTAGATTAAAAATGTTAACGAATATGAAATCGAATTTGATATTTTTCTGTCGGCCTGGAATCTTGATATTTAAGAAAGGTTTGATTAGCTGCCAAAACAGTTGTTGTTCGGCAACGGTAAAATTAAATTTTATTATTTGTTTAGCAATGTGATACTTGACATTATACCGTTTAGTTGTTGATCTGCTGTAATTTGATCTGTCAGCAACAGTGACTATTTCATCATCATCATCAGATTCATTGTTATACAAAATATCATCTTCACTATAACCAATAGATTTGTCTATAAAATCTTTGGACAATGTGACCTTATCGCTGGTGACTTTGTCGCTAGTATCTTCTTCGTAGAGTTCAGCAAGTCGTTTCATCAAGTCCATTATTATAATATATTTTTATCTAATTTATTATTATAAGATGACTGATGAGATAAAATATCACCAAAAAGTTAATATAGTAAATTACAACGAACTAGCCGAAGCGGTAAGAAAATGTTTGTTGGGTTATAATGTTGATGTTATTGTAATGCAAGGTGATTCTCATAAAATATTACTAACAGAAGCAGAAAAAAATAAAATTAATGAAAGTGCAGTAACGACGCTAAAATTTAATCACGATGATATCATAGCATTTGCTCATCATTGCTTGACTAAAACCGAATTACAAAATATTATTGATCATCATATCTAAAACGAATCCTAGCATTGTATTCGCTTGAAAAAGTTGATTTCAATACTCCATCAGCTACAAATTTTACGACTGCGGGATTTATCTTATAATATTTCGCCGCAGCTGAAATCGATTTGAATTTAATCTCCTTATCCGTTTCGAGGTTTTTTGAAATAACAGGTTTTATTGGATATCTAAAATTAATACCAACACCTCGTCCTTTTCTTACATTTTCCTGTTGGGTAACTAGTTCTAGATTTTCCAATCGATTATCAGTCTTTACGTTATTGATGTGATTAATAACAAGACCATTGGGTATAGATCCGTTGAACACCTCGTAAACAAACCTATGACCATAATAATTAACTTGATTCGGCGATGTTCCTCTAACAGTTACTTTGATATATCCCATATTGTTCATAGTACCAAGAATTTTTTTAGTTTTTCTGTTTCTAATAATACCACGATCGTTAGCCTCATATAAATCAAAGACAGGATGTGGCTGAAACTCATCTTGTAAGGATAATTTTTCAATGTTGTCATCAGTGACTTTCCCGTTATAATGATATACACGCTGTCCCTCTGGAATATCATCGCAGAACAACGTGTAAATAAAATCTTTTCTAAACATTGCAATCCTCTCAGCATTATCTCCCTTTACACTAATCGTAAAACCCGCTGACGTTAATTTGCCAACAGATATTCTAGTTTTGATGTTAATAACCGAACCTAATACATTTCCAGCGTATAAGTTATACTTTGGGTGAATTTGATATGCTTCTTGCTCACGTGCACTTGTCAGATTTACTGTCATTATATTATAGGTAATATTTTTTATCTTCAATTGATTTTTAGCGCATGCGCAGTGTGAGATAAAGTTATACTTTGGGTGAGTTTGATAAATCTCCTCCTCACATGCGTTTGTCAGATTTACTGTCATTATATTATAGGCGATTTTTTTATCTTCAATTGATTTTTAGCGCATGCGCAGTGTGAGATAAAGTTATACTTTGGTTGAACTTGATATGTTTCTTGCTCACATGTGTTTGTTAGATTTGCTGTCATTATATTAGGAGATTATTTTATCTTCAATTGATTTTTAGCGCATGCGCAGTGTGAAAAAATTATTAATTAGATATTACATTTTAGTATAATAATGTTAAAATTGCGTGATATAGCTAAGAAAAGCCTTATGGGAGAACCTAATAAAATAGCGATTGCTTTTCCAGGTTTTGATAATAGTTTTCAGTTTGATAATCAAATTGTTTTAGTAAATTTTAATACAGCAAATCTTTACCACCTACTACAGACAACTGTAAAACGTGAGCTTGAAAAATACAAAAGTATTAGATTATTTGTGCAATATCATGTTATATTTTCAAAGTTAGTTATAACGGAAGAATTAACTAAGAAGGAAATTGCAGAACCTTTTATGAACGCAAAATCAAGACGTGTTTTGCTTGGGACTGATCTGTTATCACTATCTGATGACATACACCAAGAAATCTGGAAAAAAATAGAGGAATTCACTCAATTAGGTTCGGGTTGGAAGTTTGAAATGATCAAAGAAATATTGTTTCACACGATGAAATATAACGCATTACGAGGTAGTTCATACATCGACCTGCCACCAAAAATAAAAAGTAAAAGATGTTGTATAAACATCAAAAACGTAGATAACAAATGTTTCCAATGGGCTGTTCTTTCCGCACTATTTCCAGCAGAAAAACACGCTGATCGCGTTGAAAAATATATCAGTCACGTGTCTAGATTAAATTTTAAAGATATTAACTTTCCTGTGGCAGAAAATCAAATACCAAAATTTGAAAAGCAAAATAATGTTTCAATTAACGTTTTCGGACTAGATGAACAAGAGGATGTATACCCGAGATATATTTCAGAAAAAGCTTCACAATCGACTATAAATTTACTGTACTACAAAAATCATTACGTTTGGATTAAAAACTTTAACGGACTAGTTGGTAAACAGTATAATAAAAATAGGAACAAAAAGTTCTTTTGTTACCGCTGCTTGCATGGTTGTACTAACAGTGAAACATTACAAAAGCGTTTGCAGTACTGTAGTGATGTGCAAAGAATAACAATGCCATCTAAGGGAGATAGTGTGTTACAGTTTGTCCATCATAATCACAAACTAAAAATTCCTTTCGTTATATACGCTGATTTTGAGTGTTTACTTCAACCTGTACTTGGCGTAGAAAATAATCCTAATCAATCGAGTACAAGAAAAGTTCAAAATCATGTTCCGTGTGGAGTAGCGTATAAGGTAGTTTGTTGTACTGATTCTAGATTATCTAAACCAATTAAATTATATCGTGGTAAAAATCCAGGTTCTTGGCTTCTCAAACAGTTGATTAACGAAGTTGATAATATTACTTATCGTTTGAAAAAAGTAACGCCAATGTTAAAATTAACACCTCAACAAGAATCCGTTCACGAGCAAGCAGAAATTTGTCATATTTGTGAAAAAGCTTTTGACGATGATAAAAAAGTACATGACCATTGTCATTTGACTGGACAGTATCGTGGAGCGGCTCATAATCAGTGTAATTTAAAATTTCATGCTCCAGATTTTATTCCAGTTATTCTTCACAATTTTCGAGGATATGACAGCCATATTATAGCTTTTGGTGATCCTGATATAAAATCTCATCTAAAACTCGACAACATCATCAAATGCATCCCAAATAATTTTGAAAAGTACTTGTCAGTTACGCTAGGTAAATTGCGTTTTATTGACAGCCTGCAGTTTATGGCAGCCTCGTTAGATGAGTTAGTGAAAGGTTGTAGTAAATTTGATAACCTAAAAGATTGTTTTGGAGATAAATTTAATCTACTAGCTAAAAAAAGGAGTTTTTCCATACGAATACCTCGACGACTGGAGTAAATTTGATGAAACATCTTTACCTGACAAAGACAAATTTTACTCACAACTTAAAAATGAAAATATAACTGATGATGAGTACAGGTATGCACAAGATATCTGGAAAGAGTTTGATTGTGAGACTTTTGGTGATTATCATGATTTATACCTGAAAACTGACGTGTTATTATTAGCAGATGTTTTTGAAAGTTTTCGTGAAGTGAGTTATAATAATTATGGACTAGATCCTTGCTGGTATTATTCTGCCCCTGGGTTGTCATGGGATGCTTTGCTAAAGTTTAGTAAGGTAAGGTTAGAATTACTGACTGATGTTGATATGTTCAATTTTATCGAAAAAGGTATCCGAGGTGGTATTAGCGTGATAACAAAAAAAATATGCTGAAGCAAACAACAGATACCTGAAACAGTATAACCCTGACCTTCCTTCGAAGTATATAATTTATCTAGATTGTAATAATCTTTACGGTGGTTCGATGGCAGAACCAATGCCTTTTAGCGGATTTCATTGGATCACGGTTGATCGATTTCTATCAGAGACAGAAAAAAAGATACCCGACGATGTTTCCTATTTCGTTGAAGTTGATCTTGATTATCTAAATTCGCTACACAAATTACATAACGATTACCCTTTCTGTGCGGAATCGATGGTCATAGATTATAGTTTGTTATCAAAAGAACAACAAGCGTTAGCATCACCAAGGCAACATTCCATGGTCAAGAAACTAGTACCAAATTTACTTGATAAGAAAAATTACGTTTTGCATTACAAAGTTTTAAAACAAGCAGTCGATGCTGGTCTTGTGTTGAGAAAAGTTCATCGTGTACTAAAATTTAATCAGTCGCCGTGGATGAGAGGTTATATTAACTCAAACACTTCAAGAAGAGCTGCAGCGAAAACAGAGTTTGAGAAAAACTTTTTTAAACTGATGAACAATTCCGTTTTTGGTAAGACGATGGAGAATATTAGGAAACGTGTAAATATTGAAATAGTTAATGATGTCAATCGCAGAAACAAACTTGTGTCAGACGATGATTTTGTGAGCATGAAAATATTTAATGAAAATCTTGTTGCGATACAAAGAAGAAAAACAAATCTAAAACTAAACAAGCCGATCTATGTTGGAGCTGCTATGTTAGATTTATCAAAGTGGTTGATGTACGATTTTCATTATAATTTTGTTAAAAAGCAGTGGCCGGCTAGTAGATTATTGTTTACTGATACTGATTCGCTCGTATATGAAATTGAATGCGAGGACATCTATCAGGATAAGTACAATAATCGACATCTGTTTGATCTTTCCGATTATCCACGTGACAGTAAATTTCATGACGACACAAATAAAAAGATTATTGGTAAGTTTAAAGATGA
Source organism: Potamilus streckersoni (assembly GCA_016746295.1). Taxonomy (NCBI): domain Eukaryota; kingdom Metazoa; phylum Mollusca; class Bivalvia; order Unionida; family Unionidae; genus Potamilus; species Potamilus streckersoni. The sequence goes on from JAEAOA010001463.1 coordinate 153,519, forward strand.
AATGAACTCGAGCGCTATCAAATATTTTATCGGATTACGCAGCAAAATGTATGCCGTATTGTTAGACAATAATAAAATAACGAAAAAAGCCAAAGGTCTGCCTCGTAATTTTGTTAAAAAGTTTATGAAATTTGATGACTACAAGTACGCGCTTGATGGCGGTGTTAGTTTTATGAGAGCTATGGCAATTCGAACTAATCATCATAAACTCGAAACAGATGTCATTATCAAACGTGGATTTACAATTTTGATGACAAACGCTATTGTAAAAATGGGGTAGATACATTTGCCTTTGGGTATTTTCATTGTGACTAAAATTTTATCTAAACTTATAAAATAAAATAATGTTTGAAAATTTGACAATGACAAATAGCTACAATAGTAACATGAAATATCTAATGATGGACGGTAAACAATTGACAGTTGAATTTAATAATGAAACATCAGGTATATGTTTTAATGGAACACGTGACAAGTTAAAACTTTCGCTCATCAGATCTGATAACAGCGAGTATTTCAATTATCTCGAACAATTGTATCAAAAGTTGCTAGCGGAATTTAAAAACTTTCACAGCCCCATTAGCCAACAAAACTATACTAAACTCACAATTGATCTCGATCGGTCAAGGGTATATTTTATCAACAAAAAATATCCTCTGAACAAACCAGAAATGAAAGATTTGTTTGAGTCCCATCGCTGTATGAGCGGTAAAGTAAAATTTAGTATCTATAGTCGTGATAGTGAAGTATTTTTAATATCAACAGTTGAAACATTAATCATTGGTAATGAGATATAAAATAATATCATTTTCATTCTAATGCTAGTTTAATTTCCACCTTGTTAACTGAAACGTTCTAATGCATAGTTTAATTTTCATCCTGTTATCTGATAAAAAAAATTTGTGGTAAAATCTATTTGCCGTCTTTAGAATAATCATATTCCACACATAAGCTGTTCTAACAAATTCGTCACTTCTGTTGACAGAGCTTATGGCATTCCAACACCTGTTGTTTTGTCTGGTTACAAAATATCTGTCTACATAGTAGTAGTATAGGGAAATGAGGGGTTTGGCGGGGGTGGGGAGGAGGTGGGGGAGGGGGTGGTGGGCCAAAACCCTCATTTCACTTTACTACTGGTAGTTATACTGCTACACTGCAGGCGACGTCTTCACTCTACGCCGGTTATTTACACACTCTCCCAGCAGCCACAGTTGGTCCGTATATATACCCAGGCGGAATCACGTGACCCAAAGCTAGGACGATAGCTGGCACTACAAAGCCCGCCAAACATTCGAAATAATATAAACTTTAATGAAACGAATATTATATAACGAAACGAAAATAATTGAAGTCCATGGGGTTTCCTCGTTACACTACCCACGCCTCCACTATATGTGCTTCCACGCACATACGACTGTCAAGAATTAAATTTAAACAAATAATTAGAATCACTTGAATTACAGTTAAATCACGTAAAAATATAATATCAAACAATCACGAAAGAATTAATGTTCAGTATAAATGTCCGTCATCATTTCTCTGTCCTTCCTTCCAGCTATTATGGCATCTACAACCACACTCTTGGTCGCACGGTTGTACAGGCAAGGGCTCTGTCCATTCTTCCACTCTCAGAGTTCGTCGTATTTTATGTTTAGTACCATCAGCTCGAATGACTTCTTTGTCCTCGGTCTCTCTCCGTATTCTGACTTGCGGTTCGACCTCTTCTTGACAGGCTACTGTTACTCGACGTCTCTCTGCTTCGCCAGCGATGGTGAATCCTCGTCTAGGTGCTCTGATAGGCGAAATAGGATTTGGCATCACAAAGGTAGGAATCGGTGCCTCCTCAAACGTCGTCGGCTTAAACTCTGACAACGACTCACGTGCAGAAGAACTAGACATTGACGAATGTTCGTTACTGTATTGCCTATCGCTCTCCTTGAGTGGCGACCTCTCTCGACCGTGCAATCTCTCCTGGTGCTTCTTAAAATCACCTGTACGGTCTGTACTGTAGGCACATTCCTCACAACGATATTTCTTTCCTGAATGTTTGCGCCTAATATGCTTTAAAAGAGCCACATCACTATCGTACTTCTCCTCACAGAACGGACAATTCTTCATTTTTCTAGGAGTAATTTTAGTCCTTGCCATACACAACTGGGAACGAAAAGAAAATTAACAAAGCGATGAACCACTTTATAGTGTCTATGATTTCAAACCATGCTAAAGATTGGCACAAGACTGTAATTCTGCATCTGATTGGATGATGCACTCAACCATTCTAATCGAGCGCATCCGGTTACTTGAGTTACACACAGGAATGTTCTGACCGCATTTACTTCACTGTTCCGGATGAGCGAAATTCACATAAAATTCTTCCAATTTCCTTGGTAGCTTCCTTTGTCTCCTAGGTCGCTCATCACCAGCCGTTCTTGACTCTCCATTGTCACCGTCGTCCTTTGAGACAACTTCTGTCATGGTGTCGATGGGATAAGGCGCAATTTGTTTGGTAGCATCCAGTCCGTCGTCCCCTCAATCCTTATCTATACATTCCGAAGTTTCAGAGTCCAATTATCTCGCTCCTTTAGCGACTTCATTACATCCCTGGTACATCTTCAAGCGATCCACGTGAACTACGAGGGGCTTTCCATATCTACCGCATTTAACTCTGTAATTGACGTCACCCAACCGGTCAACGACTTCGTATGGCCCATACCACCATGTCTGTAATTTCGGAGAAATTCCCCTTTTTCTTTTTGGCTAAAACAACCAGACAAGATCGCCTATCTGAAATCTCTCCCATCTGGTCCTGCTGTCGTAACAGCGCCTCTGTCGCCGCATGTTGCACTGCAAGTTGTCTCTGGCGAAACGAGGTGAAATTTCTAATCTTCTTTCCAATGATTGAATCCACTCGTGCGAACTACTGTAACGTTGATCAGGTGGTTTTCCAAACACAACATCTAACGGTAAGTCTGCCTCCCTTCCCATCATCATGAAATTGGGAGTAAAACCTGAGGTTTCGTGCACTACAGAGCGGTATGCCATCGCTAGGTATGGGAGGTGCTTATCCCAGTCTCCTTGTCGTTCTTCGACGAAAGCAGATAGCATGCCCTCTAGCGTTCGGTTCATCCTTTCCACCATGCCGTCGCCTTGCGCATGGTACGTACTGGTCCTAGTTTTCTCGATTCCAAGGAGTCGACACATTTCACGGAAGAGCTCACTCTCAAACTGTCGTCCTTGATCCGTGTGAATCTGTCGTGGCACACCAAAACGTGTTTTTCATTTTTCGAAACTTCCTCTACTATCAGTTTTGCGACAACTGTAGCTTCCTGGCAAGGCATTGGGAATATCTCAGCCCATTTTGTAAAGTAGTCGGCAATCACGAGAATATAAACATTTCCATTTCCAGTCTTTGGAAATGGCCCTAAGATGTCAACAGCTATGCGTTCCATTGGAACCCCTGATGAAATCAGCTGCATTGGAGCTCGCCTTTTCTGTCCTGGTGACTTTCGTTTCGCACAGGTCTCACATCTCTGGCACCACAGTCGCACATCTTTCTGTAGTGCGACCCAGTAATACTCTTTTCTGATCTTCTGTAGAGTTCTTCTGATGCCAAGGTGCCATCCACTTCGCGAGTCGTGCGCCATGTGTAGAATATCATTTCTCTTGTCTCGTGGAACAATAGCTTGACTGTGAACTTCTCCACCGTCGTGCGACTCCCAACTGCGACAGAGTATGGAGTTCTTTATCTCTAGCTGGTCCCGCTGACTCTAGAGGCTTTTCACCAGCACGCCATATCTGGCGACTTTTTCCCACGGTGGTCGTGTCTTGCTTTCCACCCAGCTCATCACAATTGCGACATCCTGGTCGGATTTCTGAGCCACGGCGAATTCGTCGCTTCCACAAGACGTCTGTATCACTTCTACTGACATATCAGTCGCAACACTCCAATCCTTGTTTGTCGCTGGATCATCGCTGCTTACTTTTGTTTCTTTCTTTTTCTTTTCGGTTTGTGTCTCTACTTGAAAACAGCATTGTCTACATGGGCCTCTGGACAGGGCGTCAGCGTTACAATTAAGTCTTCCTGGACGATGTTGAATCTCAAACTAATATTGCGACAGGACATCAATCCATCTTGCGAGTTGCCCTTCCGGATTCTTGAAATGCAATAACCACTTCAGGGAGCTGTGGTCTGTTCTAATTAATATCCGTCTTCCGTTCAGGTAATGCTTGAAATATTTCACAAATAATACGACCGCCAACAGCTCTTTTCTCGTCACGCAATATCTTCTCTCAGCTTTCGTTAGTGATCGACCAGCATAGGCTACAACCCTCTCGCATCCGTTGTGAACTTGCGATAGGACAGCTCCATGTCCACTGTCACTAGCGTCTGTGTCAAGAATAAAAGGCTTTCCAGGATCTGGGAACGCTAATACAGGGCACGTCGTTAATCGTCTCTTCAACTCATCGAATGACGACTGACAACTCTCAGTCCAGACAAAAGGTCTCCCTTTTTCTGTAAGTCGGTGTAAGCTATCTGTTATGTCGGCAAATCCCTTTATGAATTGACGGTAGTATGAACATAGTCCTAAGAAACTGCGAAGTTCTGTCTGCGACGTTGGGTTTCTCCAGTCGACGACAGCGGACACTTTCTCTGGATCTGCACGTATCCCCTCCTTTGACACAACATGACTAAGTACTTGACTTCTTTTGCGAACAAACGACATTTCTTGGGCTTGAGTTTGAGACCAGCTTCCAACAATCTGTCAAAAACCTGTCGCAGAAGATACAATTCCTCCTCAAATGTGCGACCAAAGATGATTATGTCGTCGAGATACACCAAACATATCTCCCACTGCAGTCCCGCTAGAACTGTCTCCATCAGTCTCTCAAAGGTACCGGGTGCATTACAGAGTCCGAACGGCATGACATTGAACTCGTATAAACCTTGCCTAGTCGCAAATGCTGTCTTCGACCGATTTTCTGGCTCCATTTCTACCTGCCAATATCCGCTCATGAGGTCTAAAGTCGAGAACCAAGTTACTCCAGATAGCGAGTCAAGCGACTCATCGATCCGTGGTAGAGGGTATGCGTCTTTAACAGTCACTTCGTTTAATGCACGGTAGTCGATGCAGAACCTCGTTGTGCCATCCTTTTTCTTTACTAATACCACTGGTGACGACCATGGACCAGAAGATGGCGAAATTATCCCTTTCTTCAACATGTCGTTCACATGCTTCTCAATTTCTTCTCTGGCGTGAATCGGAACTCTTCTCGGGGGTAGTTTTATTGGTCTCGAGCTCCCTGTTTCAATTTTGTGTCGCGCCTTTGTAGTCCTTCCAAGATCAGCATCAGATGCGGTAAAGAGTGACTGGTAGTCGCAGAGAAATCTATCCACCTTTCTTGCCTGTTCTTCAGAGAGTGATTCTTTTGACGCTTGGGCCAGTTCTTTCAAATAGGTCGGTAGTCGAGGCTGCAACTCGTTATTACGAAGACAATGAACGGTCGCATACCTATCTAAATCGACGACTTCTCCGACTTCTTCTACGACAGCTGTGTTTGTTCCAGTATAGAGTGTCTGGTTATCTGCAGTCGCATTTAGTATCCGTACGAGCAAATTCCCTTTCCCGGGTCTGACTAGCGTTCTTGAGACTAAGATGTCGTGCCGCTCTCCAAACTTCTGATACTGCTTTATCAATCCAATTTTCGGCACTGCTGAAGACGATAGCTTGTCATGTTTTCCTGGAACAATCATCTCGTGCATCGCTGAAACGTTCACTGTCTCTGCGACAATTATTCTGGCACATCCGACTTGTCCTTTAAACATACAAGGTAAATTCTCCTTGCCGATGGAAAGGCGACTCTTGTTAACATCGAGTCGACACGAGTTAAACTTAAGAAAGTCTAATCCAAGTATTCCCTCTACTGAGATGTTAGCAACCAGCATTTTATGTCGTCGACGAACACCATTTAGGCTTATTTCAAAAAGTCCCTTCCCGTCGACCGACATTAATCTGCCGTCTGCGAGACTGACTGTCCCTCTCACAGGAATCAGGTCTGGTCTTTTCTCCGGTTTAATCCTCCTATAGACTTCTCTAGATAGGATAGTTACTGTAGCACCTGTATCAATCAGGAGATCGACTCCAGTCCCGTGAATGGTGCCTGCCACATATAACCCGACGTCAGCATCCGACGATCGGATTCCAAGTCGATAAGAAACTTTATCCCTCTTGCGTCTCTGCCTCTGGTTCCTGTCATATCTCATGCGACCCGTCGTCTGCGAGGTCGGTCGCGAATTACTGTTACATGTCTTCTTAGCAGGGCAGTCTTTCTTAAAATGTCCCTACTGGCCGCACCCGTAACAAACAAGTTCGTCATAGTTTATGTTTCTGCGTCGCTCTGGGACTTTTCTCGTTTGTTTGGTACTCAACACTTCAGTCGTGAGAACAGCCACCAATCTCGTCAGCTCCATCATTTGCTCTCTCAGTTCTCTGATTGCTGGCCCTTGTTCCTCATCCTGCGACGACACACCACGGACATGCCTTTTTCCTCCCTGTCGTTGCTGCTCAATTCTAGCGAACGCCTCTAACTCGACAGCTATCTGTACCGCATCGTTAATCGTAGTGGGTCTCGCCTGTTGTACCTTTAAGCGCATGTCGGAATCGTCCAGGTCATCAATAAATTGTTCTTTAGCGAGCGTATCAACCAAAAGGAAACTCGCCTCAGGGTAAGCTAAAGTCGTAAGCCGCCGTATAGCTTACGCAACCTCTGGTAAAGATTCTCCGTTCTTGCGAATTCTACTCCTTAGCTGAACTCTGCATAACTCGGGTTGGTTCGGGGGTGCGAATCTCTGCTTCAAAGCATCCACTAATTCAGCATACGACTTCTTCTCAGGCACTGCCAACAATTGCTGTGCTTGACCTCTTAGTGCGACACTTAAATACAGTTTCTTTTCTTCCTCTGTCCAATAATTTAGTGTCGAGCACATCTCGAAGTGAGTTATAAAATACAACAAGGGTGTCGTCCCGTCGTACGATATCGGAGTAACGACCGGCCGCTTCAAGGTTCTTTGCAGAAGATTAGTCACCTCATCGCTTCCTGTCGTAACCGTTCCCTTGCTCTCAGATCTCTTTCGGTCTTTGAGAGCTGTATGTACAGCATCCTTTGTCGCTGTAGTATCGGCTATATTCTTGGTCTCCTGTGACTTGGAGGATGTCGATATCGCCTACCACTAAAATAAATCTGTCGTCTGGGGCCAATTCTTTCTCTCGAGCACTCTCCTGCCTTCTTGGTCGTCTCCACACTCATAGCCATAGTCCCCTTCCTTGTAGTTAGTATTTTCTCTAAGTCTTCGCATTCCGTTGTCAAGCCTCGAAACTCGTCTTCGAAAGGAATCGCCGTCTTTACCTCCGTCTCGGGGGTAAGCATCCAGTCGCCTACATGTGACCCTCCGTAAGCCATCTTGATTCTGTCTTCTACTCCTCGACCTATCCCGTCGCTGCCACCAATTTGTAGCGGAACTGCTCTCTCGGCTACACTGCCCCGAGTCTCGCTATGTCGGGTTCTTTATGATAGGTCTTATAGTTGGAGTGATACCCCGCTGAATCTGTCTGAAGACTGGCACTCCAGAGTGTGAGAGATTTCCACTTCAGCGGGATACCGGCTTATTTCTGGCTTCTTGGGTGCCGCCGACTTGGTCACAGCTAGTTGCAGGGTCGCAGACTTGGTCTCAGTCGCCGATTGTATCAGAGCCACCGATTGGTCGCAGTCGCTGACTTGGTCGCAGAGTCGCCGACTGTGTCGCTGTTTCGGTCGCCGACTGAGTCGCAGGGTCATCGACTGGTCTCAGTGTCGCCGACTGGTCACTGTCACCGACTTGGTCGCAGGAGATCGATAGAGAGAGAATAACGAAAGAAGAGCTATCCTCGGTCTAAACGTGTATTGTCGCAAGACCTCTGCTTTGATTGGACGAGCCTTGTAGCGCCGGGTTGCTGGTCGATGAAAGACCTTGTCCCTACTCTTTTCAGATTCCTGGCCTGCTTCTTCCTACCCAAGGATTACGACCAAGTGTACTTGCCGTGGCGGGGTGGTTATACTGCTACACTGCAGGGGACGTCTTCACTCTACGCCGGTTATTTACACACTCTCCCAGCAGCCACAGTTGGTCCGTATATATACCCAGGCGGAATCTCGTGACCCAAAGCTAAGACGATAGATGGCACTACAAAGCCCACCAAACATTCGAAATAATATAAACTTTTAATGAAACGAATATTATATAACGAAACGAAAATAATTGAAGTCCATGGGGTTTCCTCGTTACAATACATACATACATACATACATACATACATACATACATACATACATACATACATACATACATACATACATACATACATACATACATACATACATACATACATACATACATACATACATACATACATACAACTAAGAGGTTCATGTCACTCTTTTCCGTCTATATATATTGTGGTCGAGGATAATGGAGAAGAGTGACCTTAACATCTCTCATATTCTTTCAGCTATTTGTCCACGTTCAGAGTAGCCGGTCCTGACACATAAATCGATAGGACAATTGATGTATGTTAGTGACTAACATTAGTATCAATTTGCATGGAGAATCAATAAACAGTGAAAAGAGCAAAACAATTTTTACATAAATATAATGTTGTTAAGCTATATACGCAGTAGAGAAGCCTGGTAGCTGAAAATTAATGTCCATTGTCAGTCCGTTCAGTTTTAGTGGTATGAAATTTCTAGTACATATTAATTATGCCTGCATAAAAAAATTTGCATCAAAACTGAAAGTAATTATTTTTAAAAAAATTGGTATCACACTGTCTGAACCTTGTGAAGTGTACAGGTACTTATTAAGTAACTAATATCGCCCAAAATAAAATCACATTGTCACTGAATTCCCAATGTATTTTTTTTTAACTTTCATGTAGCATGACTATCAAGGTCACGGATTAGTCATTTAGCAAGTGTGGGTTTGTTTCTTGGTCAGGCCTGTCCCTATGGCAAGGCAGACGAGGTAACCTTGGGCGCCTGCATCATGGGTCAAGGGAGGTTAAGTAACCCTCCCCTGAAAATCATATATATATATATATATATATATATATATATATATATATATATATATATATATATATATATATATATATATATATATATATATATATATATATATATATATATATATATATATATATATATATATATATATATATATATTCTTAAATGTTTAATGATGCAAATGAAGTTGAAAATATATCACAAGTTTCTGATCAAAACGCTTAATATATATTAACTTTAGTTTCAGAATGCTTCTTATACTAACTCTTCCCGGCCATGACTGACTGACCCACCCACCCACCCACCCAAAAACCTGCCCCCCTCCCTTGCACAAAGTCCTGACTATCCCTGCAAAAAAAAAATCATGCGGGCTCCCATGAAGTAGACCGCCTTGGGGCCCACGCTTCTCCGCATTGCAGCCTTTTTGCTTGGGGCCCTGCTCTCTTCACTTAGTGCCTTGGTCCCTGTATGCTTCCTTGGGCCCGCATATCCTAGGGCCGGGCCTGCATCAGTTCGTATTCGTCAACGTTTCTCAAGTAAAGCACTTCATCGCATAAAGCTTTGTCAGATTGGGTTCAACTCTGCTGAAAGGGTTCTTAGTAGAAGCTGTTTAATGGTCCGTTTACTTTACGTTACGGCGGCCATACTGGATGGCCGTTCGAGATCCACTCACTAATTCTGAAAGGACTTGATACACCGTGTGCACTTTTGCTGTTTTTGAAAAGAAAAAGAGCGATAAATAATGACTGTGAACGAGCTTCGCACAGCAAATGATAAACTTGCATTTCAAGTAACCTAAAATCAAGACAGAAAAGAAATAATAGGAAATGCTTGAAAAGGACAATTAAGAGACTCGATCGATCGAGAGAGAGAGAGAGAGAGAGAGAGAGAGAGAGAGAGAGAGAGAGAGAGAGAGAGAGAGAGAGAGAGAGAGAGAGAGATGTGTAGTGGATATATTTAAAATCTTAATAATTTTTCTAAGAGGATATAATTTTACGGTACCAAATTGTCTTAAAGAATGATGACCATAACTAATATAAGAAATATACAGGTCGTAACTATCGTAGCTGTGAAGTTTGTTCACCTATATCTAGCCATTGCAATATACCAGAATAAAGCCATTGCCACAGATCAGAAGATCCAAGTGCAGTTAGTATGACTTTACAAACATCAAATGACGTATTCCAACTGGAGTCGTCCTTTGAGGAGTTCCATTTTAAGGTGTCGTTTGGAGAGTTCTAAATGTACTAGTCATTTGGAAAGTTCTAATTGTGCTAGTCATTTGGAGAGTTCTAATTGTACTAGTCATTTGGAGAGTTCTAATTGTACTAGTCATTTGGAGAATTCTAATTGTACTAGTCGTTTGGAGAGTTCTAAATGTACTAGTCATTTGGAAAGTTCTAATTGTACTAGTCGTTCGGAGAGTTCTAATTGTACTAGTCGTTTGGAGAGTTCTAATTGTACTAGTGATTTGGAGAATTCTAATTGTACTAGTCGTTTGGAGAATTCTAATTGTACTAGTCGTTTGGAGAGTTCTAAATGTACTAGTCATTTGGAAAGTTCTAATTGTGCTAGTCATTTGGAGAGTTCTAATTGTACTAGTCATTTGGAGAGTTCTAATTGTGCTAGTCATTTGGAGAGTTCTAATTGTACTAGTCATTTGGAGAGTTCTAATTGTACTAGTCATTTGGAGAATTCTAATTGTACTAGTCGTTTGGAGAGTTCTAATTGTACTAGTCGTTTGGAGAGTTCTAATTGTACTAGTGATTTAGAGAGTTCTAATTGTACTAGTCATTTGGAGAGTCCTAATTGTACTAGTCGTTTGGAGAGTTCTAATTGTACTAGTCATTTGGAGAGTTCTAATTGTACTAGTCAATTGGAGAATTCTAATTGTACTAGTTGTTTGGAGAGTTTTAATTGTACTAGTCATTTGGAGAGTTCTAATTGTACTAGTCGTTTAAAGCATTCAACTTCAAGCCGTCAGTTTAGGAGTTCAAACTGAAGTTGTCATTTCATGAGTTTGACTTGAACCAACACTGAAATCACCAGTATAGTATATCTCATCGTCGTGGTTTTAATTTTGTTTTTTCTCTTCGTTATCTTACACTCACATAAGCTGTATTCAGTATTACACTCTCCCCTTGTTACTTTATTATTGTTAAAATCAGTTTCAGTTTACGCCTTGCCTTACACCCAGTGCCGGATTTAATATTGTGCTTAGGTGTGCTTAAGCGTAGGGTACCCTGTTGACGGGGGGGGGATCTTGCCATAAATAAATTACGATGAATTTTTCATTGTAAGGGACCTTATAACCTAACTAGCACAGGTCCTTATTTGTCCTAAATTCGGCACTGATTAGGCTAAAGTATTGTCGACCTCCATATCACTCCAAATGCTGGCATAGTTCTAATTTATAACTTTCTTGTCTCACTTTTCTTCATCCTAAATTTCAAAACAAGCATTTGCTATTTATTTTATTTTATTTTTTTTGAACGCTGAATTAGCTCGTGAAAACTGAATTTACTGTGTATGGACTCCTTCGCGGTGATTTAGGCAAATCAACAGCGCGTTTACAGCTTATTGTGCGTTCAATATGTGAGGATTGATCGATCGTTTAAGAGTTGTTGGTGGAATATAGTTTTCTTAAAGAAAAAAAAAGGGGGACCTTTCTGCTTTTGCGCAACCAAATTATGTAAGAGCAAAACTGATCCTGTTAGCTTTTTCTAGTTGAATTTAAATGGACCAAAAAAAGCTAGGGGCCATGAGTGGCCTATTAGTCTAAATCGGTCTCCATTATGAATCACTGCCATCTCCCCTCTGTCTGCGTGAGTTCGAGTCTAAGATTCGGCGAATGTGGATATATGAGAAAGCTTGCTAGTAGCCTCTCGTGGGTCGGTGGTTCTTTCCGCGGGTTTCCCGGTTTCTTCCTCCACCATTAATACTGGCCGCCATGTATAGCCTATCGTGTGCTGAAAAATGGCGTTAAGCACCATAACAACAACAACCAACAAAGCAAAAAGTAAACATCTTTTACCGAGACGTAAAATACTGCCATCTTAAGGCATAGACACAATGGACAGTTTCCTGGGGCCTCGCGCATCTAGGGGAATCACGCTGCCCATATTGTTAATATTTTAGGGCCGATAGGGGGATCCCAGTGCATTGTTCAGCCCAGAGCCTACAATGTTGTTAAGACGGCACTGATTCGCGCCAAAACAGAGCGGACCCGACCAGCTTAAAGCAGACGACGCACTTAATTTATATAAAGAAATTAACTTTTATTCGTTTCACAGTCATACTGCAAGTGGTAACATTCTTTAATAAAAAGGAAATATTTATAGATTTATGATTGAAAAGAAATTGTTCACTGTTGTGAAAAGAACAGAATCAGACTAACCGGGATTAGTAAAATCTGTTGAAAAGTTTGGAGGTAAGTATGTTTTTGGGGGTTTTTTTTGGGGGGGGTTGTCTTATATTAGATCCGTTTGGGGATTTTATTTTTTAACTCTATGTTTTACACAAAAATAACAATTACGTAAAGGTCGGTGTTCGAATGGCTTATGCCATTCAGCAGCAGAGAGGGTGAACCCTACAACAATATATTTGCGACAAAATCGATTAAAGCCTCAGAATGCCAATGGAGCCTTCCTACGAAATCTCATATTTTAACCAAAAAAAAATTAAAGGTCCCATCTTAGCGATTTTGTCGTGAATACATTGTCATAACCACACTCAAATTGCTGCCATCTACGTCTACAAATTTTTGCGACAGAATCGATTAAAGCCTCAGAATGCCAAATGGAACCTTCCTACGAAATCTCATATTTCAACCAAAAAAAAAATAAAGACCCCATCTTAGCGATTTTGTCGCAAATACATTGTCATAACCACACTCAAATTGCTGCCATCTACGGTCGCAAATATGTTGTCATTTCACCCTCTCTGCTGCTGATTAATACAAATTATTTAACCAAATATTTGATCAAGTCCAATACGATATCGTGACCGAGGGTCGTGTAAATTTATTGTTATAAATCCATATGGGACAGACTGAGCATGACTAAAGTAATTTTTAAATCCATTGAAGTCCATATCGGAACACCATGTCTGCCAAATATTTCGTAGCGTATGTGTATCAACGCCATTGAATACAGCAAGAATATTGCAGTTATCGCGAATTACTTTTGGAATTTGAGTATATCGTTGAGTGACATATATCACGTCAGTGTTTTTATGCCTACCTCGGGAAAATATTCTAGCAGGGTTCTTTTGATTATCTAACATTACATCATCGTACACTACAAGATTGTTTATGTCTCCATCGAGATCTTCTACTGATGGTGCATCATCAATATCAGTAATAAAGTCGATTACACTTTCACCTTTAATTTCTGATGCTTTTTCATTATAATCTTTTAGCACTTCATAGCACCGTTGATCATCTACGGATGGGGCAACTAAATATAATTTATCCCACTTCATAAATCGCATTATCAAATTAAGCAGTAATTGTGTTTTGCCTGATCCAGATGGTCCGATTATAATGGCACGGACAGAATTCGGAAGCGCTGCGTGGTGTTTTACCGGTTCTCTTCTTTTAGTCGCTGAAAAATCAATTATATTCATAACGCTATATATAAATTATGGATCTATATTGTGTTAAGTGTAAACAGCGTACTGATACAACCGATCAGACAACCATTACAACTAAAAACAATAGACTAGCGCTTACTGGTAAGTGTGTAACATGTGGTACAAAAAAATTTAGATTTTTAAAAAAAAGCAACTCGGAGGTGATATTGCCGCAAAACTTGGAAAACTCCCCGGAACCCCATGGGCAAAATACCCCGGAGAAAAACACCTTCCAGGATATAGCTACTGTGGTCCCGGAACGAGATTAGATATCAGACTTGATGATCAAAATCAGCCCCGGCCTGGTGAGTATCCGATAAATGCTATTGATAAGGCATGTCATGCTCATGATGTTGCATATAAAAGCAATAATTTGCAACAAAGACATATCGCGGATGTAAAATTAATTCATGCCTTAAATGCTATTCCCGATAAATCCTTCAAAGAAAAATTGGCTTCATGGTTGGTCAAATCAGCTATGAAAGGCAAATTAGTGTTAGGTGCTGGTAATTGAAAACACCAGTGTTTTTATAGTATGGAATCTATTTATTATTCTCCGAAAGGATACTGGAGGGGTAAAGCAGCAATCAGTAAACTCGCTAACGCTGCAAAAGTGAAAAAATCCACTGCAAAAGATTGGTTATCCAAACAAGCTATATGGCAAATTTATCTACCACCGCCTAAACAAATTAATTATTCTCATTTTGATGTTACCGTACCCAATGAAGTTCATCAGGCTGATTTATTGTTTTTACCACATGACCATGGTTACAAATACGCGCTAACTGTAGTTGATATTGCGAGTCGATTTAAACAAGCAGAACCATTGAAAACAAAGTCAGCTTCTGAAGTCGCTTCTGCATTTGAAAGGATTTATCGACGAGGTCCTCTAAGATGGCCAAATCTATTACAAGTTGATCCTGGCAAAGAGTTTCAAGGTGCTGTTCTATCAACAATGAAAACTCATAGTGTTACAATACGACGAGGACATACTGCGTTACATCGTGATCAGGCAATTGTAGAACGATTTAATCGAACTCTTGCAGAACGGTTATTTGGATATCAATATGCAAAAGAATTCATCCAAGAAAAACGATCTCGTGAATGGGTCCAAAGGTTACCGAGTGTAGTTGCAGCGTTAAATAATGAGATTACTCGAACTATTAATATGAAACCAAATATTGCAATAAAAAAAGAATATATTCCCGAACAACCGCAGCGGGTTAGCACTCAGCCACTTCTCGGTGATGTTACTGTGAGATATTTATACGAACCAGGAGAGCTTGAAGGCGGTAAAAGAAGAGCTACTGATCCTATATGGAGTGTTACTACGCATAAAATTTCAACTATAACGCGATCAACTGGTAGACCTCCAATCTACAGATTGGATTCAACTGCACCTCAGCGTGGTTTTACACGCGAACAACTACAAGTCATTCCGGACGATACTCAATTACCGCCACATGGTCTTAACTAGCTCCGTTACGTCTATTACACTCAAGACAGGTCAACATCACATTGTTTCTGACATGACCAAGACTGTTATTTTTTCTGTCTACGGTGAATTGTCGAGGGTCTTTATCCGAATACTGCCAGTGCATTATACAATTGCAACTGGCGCAGTGATTATTCTGTTGTTCTTTTAATGCGATTATTACTTCAGCATCAATATCAAATTCTCGTTGTTTTTTTTTGTCCTGCTGTTTGTAGCCAGAGAGTTTTTTATTAATGATGCTAATATCAGTGTTATCATCGTTTGCATTAAAATCATCATCGAAAACAATCCTTCGTAGTTGATTTATTCGTCGTACTCTGGACACTGCGAGATAGACTAAATTTGACCATTCAATGCGATTATCAACTATCCAAACAATTGTATCCGTGATGGTCAATCCTTGTGACGAGTGTATTGTTGTTACATAACCAAGCGTCCATGGTGATTTATCAGCGCATAATGCATCTTCTACAGTATTGATATCAACTAGCACAATATCATTTAACACTAGAATCTGTTTCTCCGTCTGGCCTGGAATTTCAACTTCAATATTCTGCTTTCGTGTATCCAATGGTCTATAACACAACGGCACTGGAAACGTTGGGAATTTTTTCTTGTGTAGCTCAAACAACTTTTTCTGAAGTGCGTCTCTGACTATCTTTCTACTTGCTACTACAAAATCATTTGGTTTCCATGTTTCCCAAAAATCATTCAAAGGTGTTTCAGAAATTATTTCACGCGCTACTTCACATTGAATTCTATCGGGTTGTAATCTAATTAGTTTTTTAAACTCACGTAACTGCTCATCGAGTGCTCTATAGTCAGTATCAATTTCTTCGTAATAATCAACAAATCCTTTTAACCAATTATGTGGACTTCTACCAACAAATGGTGGTGGTTGACCATGATCGCCGCACAATATAATTTTTGTATTTTTTTGCAATAACCAATCAAGAAACATTTTTAATACATCTTCTGAAACAGTACATGCTTCATCCCAAATAATAACCGCTGGAATAAATTTCTCACCCATTCGCTCAGGAGTCCAAGCATCGCCCTTGTATCGAAAAAAACTATGATACGTGCAAGCTTCAACATTTCGTTGTTTGATCTCTCTCGCTAGTCTATGGGTTGGTGTGAGTACAATCATGGACGTTCTCTCTCGATATAATTCTATCGCACGTGTTGTCTTTCCAGATCCACCACAACCGTTTAAATAAACTGTTTTATATCTACAAATTGGATCTGATATCGGTGGTGCTTTAGACATAGATTTTTCACTGATAGAATTATCGTTCTTCAGGTAACTACTTTTAATCTCAACGTCTGCTGATTCAGAATAATCGCGTTGTATTTCTTGTTTAATTCGCCATGTTCCCCAAGTCTCTTCGCTATTAGTAAATTTAGTTATCTCTTTGATATATTTTTTATCGACATACATTGAATCAATTGCAACTCTGACTGCTATACTAGGAAATCTATTTATCATTGCAAATAAATTGATAGATGCATAACCCAGCATAGAAGCTCTCAAATGTAGATATGCAGAGCTTTCTCCATCACTGTAAGTAACAATTCTACCTAACTTTGTTTTATTGGACAAAAAGGCTGTTTTACAATTTGCGTATCTATTTTTCTCTACTGCATCTTTAATAACGAAGTCGTATTCGGCATCATCTATAATCAATCGTGAGGATTGTTTTTTAAAGTTAAATTTTTTTCCACCCTGTGTAAATTTACCGATTATTCTTCGGCCGAGATCCTTTGCTTCATTATTTCGTTGATTAAATATCTTTTTTGACCATTCAATGATGTACTCCTCGTCAGCATCAATATGTTTTCTAGACTTATCGATTATACTATCAAGACATTCTGGTTCTGGTAACCAGACATTGGTTTGTTTTCGATATGAGATAATCGCTTCGCTGACAATCAACGAAACTAACACTTTACAATCAATCATATATCGCAATAACACTATTGGTAACCACATCCTTTCAGCCATGTGTCTACCAATCCAAACATAACAACACGGATGAAGTCCTTCAGCGAATTCAAATGATACTACGCAAGCAAAACCGGTCAAATCAAAATCAGGCAGTGGTCCATTAA
Source organism: Potamilus streckersoni (assembly GCA_016746295.1). NCBI lineage: Eukaryota > Metazoa > Mollusca > Bivalvia > Unionida > Unionidae > Potamilus > Potamilus streckersoni. Next base: position 170,854 of record JAEAOA010001463.1, read on the forward strand.
TAGCAACGCGAGTCATTTCATGTGTGGGGTGTCCAAACCGTTTAAAATACTCACCAGCGAATCCATATCCTAGAAAACTTCCTGGATAACAGGCAACGATATCAACTGATATCATATTCTCACGATTGTACTTAACGTTCCATAGACCGCCATGATAATATTCCAAACAGCTGGATTGAACATCCTGTAAAAACTCTTTTCGTGTTGGTTTCCAATTATTTTTCTTTCTTGCAAAATGAGCTGCAACTGATGGAATTGTAAAACAATTTGTAAGTAACTGTTCGTAATCTTCAGATTTTTCATTAAAAACGCTAGCGTTTTCACTGAGACTTATTGCTAGATTTTTCATCCTATTATGTAGACTTTCACTACGATATAATTCACCGTTAGGTTTCACAAATTGATTGAATTGACATTCTTCATCTTCAAAACTATGAAGTAGCCATACTGATACAGGGTCGTTTTTACACAAACTAGCAATAGCATCGAATAATCTTTCTTCAGTGAGAATACCATCCTTGATGAATTCTTCTGGGATATACTTCACTGTTCTGTCTCGCGGGAATATTGTAACCGCGGATGTCCATGCGTGTTTGTTATGATCAATAATTTTGATTGGAGCTCCGTTTTTATTGTATTTCGATTCGTATAATACTTCGCCAGTTATCGTTAAAACGGTTATCGGAAATCTCAACGACTTTTCCAATCTAGCTATATCGGAAATAGTTGCTCCGTTCTCTTTCACTGTTAGCTCCCATTCATCTATTTTTTTATGTCTTAGATCGGTTAATTTATTCCCACGGAGTGCATTTGTAAAATGTTCTAAGACTCTTTGTGCCACACAGTTGAGTGGCTTTTCCGCTGACGTTGACTGTTTCATTGGTGCTAGTTTTCCAATGTCAGGGTTATTTAACGGATACATCCCATAAACGACTGCTGTTTCTGGATACGCTTTTTCATAGTATGGTTTATCAATTCCAGTTAACAGCCCTGGTCTGGAATAACGGCTAACAATGACTGATGTCCCATCTTTGAGAATTGGAACAAATTTGTCTCTTAGTTATAATATATTCGCCCGATTCTAATTTGATAATGAATTTCACTCTGATAAAATACCGTTTATTGCCAAGTTGTGATAGTATCATAGCTGCTGTTTCATCATTCATTCTAGCATCAACAACACCATCAATTCTAAATGTTGACCAGGTGTGTGATGCATCATCCTGTTTAAACTCATGAACACAATCTCGTATTTTTCTAATCAGAATTCTATTAGTTATTCTCTCTTTTGGTACGTCTTCGAGAGTTCTATCAAGATTGAATTTAATATTTTTCCGAGGCTTGATTGCCGATAATCTCTTGAATTCTTCATTCATATAAATAAGACAAGTATTTAAATAGAAAAGTTTGTTTATATATAATGAATCACTGCAAATGGCTTATGATTGGATCAGTAACCCCATGCAATAAATCGTGTAGAGGTGAATTCTGTGGATATCACTTACAGAGTGTCAGAAATAATTCGACAGGCCCGTCCCCATGCATAAATTGTGGGGGGGGGGTGAGAGGAAATTCACAATTATGTATCAATTGTGGGGTAAGCGGTTTAGAGAATTGAAACGTTATTATGATAAACGAATAAAAAACGCCATCATTGACCCTAACCATGACTCTGTCAAAGACAAAATCATAAAAACCCCTCAAGACTACATTAATAGATTTATAATTAAAGCAAATAATGAATTAGACAAATAGTATTATTATATAAATGGAGCAAGAATTCAGACCACATCCAATACTCGTTAATTATGAAATATCTCGTAATGGTGTTGTTAGACACTGTAGACTAAAGAAACCAATTGGTTTTGTTAATAATCAGGGATACTTGCAATTTACTGCTGGAGGAAAGGGATATCTCTGTCATAGGGCAGTCTTTGAGTGTTATATGGGACCGATTAAAGATGGCTGTGTTATTGATCACATTTATATATTCAAAATAACGCGATTTCCAATTTACAGTGTATTTCTCAAAGAGAGAATATAAAAAGAGGAAAGGACAGGGGACTTATAAGTCAGTTGGAAAGAGACCAGTACAGTCATTTGATACAGCGACGAATGAAGAAAGAGTTTTTCATTCAATGAATGCTGCGGGAAATATTTTGGAATATGTATGCCTTCAGTACGAAAAGTTGCTGAAGGGATTTGTCAAACAGCTATCTCAAAGAAAAATGGACATAGAATAAAGTTTTCTTATTTACAAGATAACTCTTAATAATTACTATTTTGTTCCGTATTTCCCCTCATTACTACTGATCGTCACGTGACTATCCTACTTTCGATATTGATTCCCGGATATGTACTTCGTCCGAGAATACATGTGAAATTGGATTGAATTAATGATGTGTGTGATCTCATGTACGTATTTAATGGTTAACTCGGTATACGGTATACGTAATCAGGTATGTACGGATTTTGATTTTGTGTTATTGTTTCTTGTTTCTAAAGACTGTATTGAGAACAGCAGTTAGGGTTTTGTTGGAAAAACCTATACAGGGTAGACAATTTATTTGACAGAGATCCAAGGCCAGGGGTCTATTAATAGATTTTTTAAAAATCCCAATTACAAAGACGGCGTTAACAGCGTTTGTATGAAAATGAAATTACTTTAAAATTACAAATTAGTGAGGTCAAAATAGTAAAATGCGCTACATGTAGTTTAGTTTTAGTGTGGCTATGTGTAATAAAATTCAGAAAAATATCATTCTCGATTCAAGAAATAGCAGGTCCTGAATTGACAGGGATCCCCATTACGGAGTTATCTTGTCATGTAAATCCATTATTATTACGATTATTTAATCGTAATATTATAGAAATTAATAAAAAATTGCTATTATTTAACAGTTGTATTTCTTGTTTAATGTTTTATTTAAATACTTAGCTTCCATTGAAATTACTACACAGTATTCATTATGAAATGCTAGGAAAATAAATACACACCTACACATTGACACTGCAGTATTAGTTCACCTTATATATAATATGAGCCGTAATAAGTTTGGGGCTTTAAAACGAAGCCCACTTTGCCAATTAAAACTCCCACGCCATTGACATGGTGTGTGGTTGAATTTTTTCAACTGCAACCATGTCAATGGCGTGGGAGTTTTAATTGGCAAAGTGGGTGTAGGTCCGCCCCGTCGTTTCATGTTTGTATCGTCCTGTACTGTCCCTATCATACCTCATATAACCATCCTATCATATAACCCATCCTATCATTTCATTGTATATATAACCATTCTATATAATCGCATTGTAAATATTCATTCATTGAATCGCATTGTAAATATTCATTCATTGTAAATATTCATTCATTGTATATATAACCATTCTATATAATCGCATTGTATATATCCTATATAATCGCATTGTAAATACTCATTCATTGTAAATATTCATTCATTGTATATATATCATCCTATATGTAATGTACTGTCCCCCCCACAACATATCTTCCGGAAGACCTAATATAGCATTTGTTACGTTAGAGCTTCCAATTGGGAGATCTATGTTTGTGGCCCTTGGGCTTATATAATGCGAAGGCACTAAATGAGTTCCAAGAATGTGCTGTCCCCCCTCTGGGCCTCTTTGACGTCGTTTGGCGCGAAAGAGGTTCCAAATGAGGCTTTATGTTATATGTTCAATGTTTGTAAAGAAATCACTTGGATTTCACGTCTAATACCCATATAACCCGCCCTTGAACTCGATTGGGGGGTTAGGGTATTGTATAAGTCTTTAATGTATGTGCCCTTTCTTGCCTCGAAACTCGAATGAGGAAGAGACGGGCATTGTATATGTTTTGTTTTTTTGTATATAAAAATATTTTAAAGATAAGAGAATACATTAGTAATAATAATAATAAATGGAATTTCAAGATATTACATCTATCATCACAGAAATATCAAATTTAAGAAATCAAGGAATCGTACTTTCTGAATTTTTGAATGAAGACAGACTTTTGAATGAATTTGAACAAATTGATATACAATTGAAACGTGGAAGATATGTTCTACCTAAAATGTATTCACTGATAAAAAGAATCCAAAAAGCGGTTAATGCTTCTTTGTATAACAATGATATTAATTTATTCATTCGGCTATTTAGTATAGTTGAAGCCATTAGAAAGAAACTCGGGGAACAGTACCAAGTTCGGTCAGAGATTGCTTTGAAAGTGAAATCTATAAGACGTTTGATTGATGCAAGCATTGAAACCGACAATTGAAAAATCGTTAGCATTTCCAATAATGACATCAGAAGCATTAACTACCAGACTAGCCCGTGAGAGGTTAGCATTACTGAAAAAGTTTATACCAATTCGAGATAACGTGCGACGTGCGAGATAAACTACAACTTAGACAGCAAGCGCAGACTGACTTTTCTATTGGAAGCGAACAACTTTTTGCCCCTGTAACTAAAGCCACTAAAGATATGAAACTTGCAACAGAACGTGCTATATACGGCGACATCCCTAAAGAGGGAGCAGTACCTATTATTGATGTATTAGGAAAGATTGCTACAGAAACTGAAAAAAACTCACGAGGGAATAAAACAGCTTTCAGGTGAGTTACAAACTCAGCGAGAAATACAACAAATGGGTAATATTGATACTGATGATAACCACGTTGAAGGTGCTAGTGATTCTATTGAAAAAGGTTCCACTAAAAAAAGTGTTCCTTTTAACGAGAAATTCACCGATGAAGCTATAGAAGAAATCAGACGAATTCAATTGCTGAAACCTGAAGACTATGCGTCATTTGGTGACTTCGCTATAAAAAGTTATTATAACAGAAGGGAATTTTTAAAAGATGAGTATAAAAAGAACATAATAAAACGAGATCAATGGGTGGATTGGTTATTTAAAATTAATAAAAATGAACCCGGCAATTTAAATAAGGATACATTGGATTACAGAGCTTTTAAAATGGGAGTTGATGCGTATGGTTTAGAACAACAACAACAACAACAACAACTAAAAGAACAACAAAAAGGTCGAGGTCGAGGTCGAGGTCGAGGTCGAGGTCGAGGTCGAGGTCGAGGTCGACAATCTCCAGAAATTCAAAATGTTTCCGAACCAGCTCCAGAAATTCAAAACGTTTCCGAACCAGCTCCAGAAAGTTCTTCAGGAGAGGGTTATGGAAGTTCTCATCATGATTCTCATATGTGTCCTAGTAATATCATTAATGATATATCACGACTTGAGGTTCTTATGGGAGGTAAGCGAGCTGGAAATAACTCAGTCGAAATAACTAATGAAGCATTTGATATTTGCAGACAATTATTCCAAGGTGGGATAATTGATATTCATACGTATCGAGAACTCTTGGATGAGTTAATGGACGGAATTCCGGGGGAATTTAGCGATTGAAATTGTATTTAGAAATTACAAAATCATTTCAAATAAGATGATAGTACACTATAATCACAATAAACCAACAAACGTGTATGTGGTAAACTCAAGATTGCCCGTTTATAAGGCATACTACGGTGACGGCCTTGGAAATACCATGGCTGGTTTATTCACAAGAATAGCCCCAAAAGTAGCACCAATTGCTAAACAATTAGCGATGAAAGCCATTGATGTTATTCGTAATAAGGGAATTAACGCTGTTGGAGATCTTGCAGGAACGGCCTTTTCTACCGCAAAGAATAGAATAACGTCATTGGTGAAATCTAGATTCGGACGAAAACCACCACCACCGCTACCTTCAACAACAATGATGCCTGCAAATGTCAGTAAAGTGATAAATAACGCAGTGGAACAAAAACTAGCATCATTAGCAATGACTTCACCAGATAGTAGTAATATTGCAAGTATGATAGCGGGAAGCGGTCTTGGAGGAAATCGAAAAAGAAAATGATTTAGAAAAACGATACGTTTTAGTATAAATGGCATTTAAAAAAATTGCTGATCCAGCGTTTGATATGGCAGCACCGGTGAATAAAGATGATTCTAAAATTAACTATCAGTATTATGCCTATCCTGCAAGAGAGCCTAATCAAAAGGGGAGAGTTGAACTTCAAGTTCAAGATACAAGTAGATACTTTTTGCCGTGTGAGGCATTTATTGAAGTAGAAGGAGAGCTTGTAACAAATGTTGCAGCTGATACGCCATATGGGGATGACCAAAATATCCGAGTTGGTTTCGTAAATAATGGCATTATGGCGCTATTTAACAGTGCAAGATATATCATTGATGGAAAAGAAATTGAATCAATAGAACAAGATGTTGATATTGCAACAACAATAATCGGACTTGCGAGATATTCTGATGATTATACAAGGTCGGCTGGTCCGTCTATGATGTTTGCTAAGGATACTTCTGATCATGCTGACCATATTCAGTTTATTAAAGTACTAACTGCGGTAAATACTGCAGAAGCTAATCAACAACTCGATGCTAATCTAGACCGTGAAGATAGACCAGCCGCTGCTGGATTCGACATTTTAAAAAGGGTTAATGGTAATTTCAATCTAGGATTTGCAACACGAAAAGGAGCATTAAAAGGACAACATCGACGATTTTCATGTGCAATTCCGTTACATCATATATTCGGATTCTGTAGAAATGTCAGAAAAGTCATCTATGGAGCAAAGCATACGGTTGTGTTAGTGCGAAAAGAAAATGACAATGATGCAATTTGGCATGATGATGGTGTTGCTGATGATGGTAAAGTCATTTTAAGTAAATTGACTTTATGGATGCCCGTCTTGACACCAGCAGTTACAATAGAGCAACAATTACTATCGTTTATGGACACAGGTGGAAAATCATTGCTAAGTTGGCTAACAACAACGACTGATACGAAGCAGGATAATGTAAATGGCACATTTACATGGCACTTAGCATCAAAACAAGGTGTTTCAGCTCCACGTCATATCTTTATAGCGTTACAGGATGCAAATCGAGTGGGTCGACAATTATCTAGTCATATGATATTTGATCAATTAGGAGTAAGTGAAGTTTCGTTGAGAATAAACGGACAACAAGAGCCAGCAGAGATTGTACATCTTAATTATGAAAACAACAACATAGCTCGTGTATATCATAGAATATTGTCGTATATGGGTCGTGATCAAAATGTTGATACTGGTTTGCAAATATCGCAAATTGATTTTGAAAAACACTATCCGATTTATTACTTTTCATTGGAACATCTTGACATGATGAGACAATCTGTTGTTGATATATACTTCCAAGCTCGGGTACAACGCCCTGCTGGTATAGCCGATTATAGAGCAGTTGCTGTCATTCTCAGTGATAAATCAATGTTGTTAGAAGGAGTTGGCGGACGAATGAGACTTATTGATGCACCAGTGGAAAACATGTAGTTAGGATTTTCACAATAAGATCAATTGAAAGTGTAAATTACATTTTAGAATAGAATGACATATAGTATTGTTAATGTCCAGTTGACTGATGGTCAGGTCAAGAAATTGAAATCAAAGTCGGCTAAAGAATGTGGAACTACAATAACGCTGAAACCCACTCAAATGTCCGGTGGTGCACATAAATTATCACTGACAGATCGTCAAATAAAACATTTCAATGATGCGCTAAAGAACAAACGAGGAGTTCAAATTGATTTTTCGAAAGCAGCAATCGCCAGTATGATAAAATCGGGTGGAATATTCCCGCTGTTAGCTGCTATTCCAGCATTGATTGCAGCGGCTGCCCCAGCGGTTGCGAAGGCGGCAGCGTTAGGAGCCGTTGGTACTGCTGCAGGAATGGCCCTGAAAAAAGCTACTGGGAAAGGCTATAAAAAAAAAGGAAAGGGTCTAAGACTACCAGGAACTCCACACAATTGGTACAAGGGCACGGGCCTAAGAATACCAGGAACGGCTTATTAGTGGAAAAATCCCTAGGATTTTCACCAATGTCCAATTTTGATTTAATTGATGCTGTAAAATCATTATCAATAAAAAACTTTAGAGGAGTTTTCATGAGAGATCAATTACCGTCAAAACCAATGAAAAATGAAACGGGTATTATCAATCTCGATAACAGCAGCGGAAAAGGAACTCATTGGGTCGCATATGCAATTGATCCACGTGGAATTGTCTATTTTGATTCATATGGATTAGCTCCACCAAAAGAATTCATGCGATATGTATCCACAATAACAAAGTCATCTCCAATTTTTTATTCCACGCTACCAACACAACAGTTAAATGATCCACCGATATGCGGTCGTGAGGTATTAAACTTCCTTGCAGAGATATCTAAATTTCCAAGAAAACCACCACAAGTTGTTGTTAATGAATATACTAGCAGGCAATGGCAAAACCGATAGCGTTATGATTTAGAAAAACGTAGCGTTTTCGTATAATGATTGATATTTGGGGACGACCTTTATCAGAATCAAAAAAAACAGAAACCGATAGCAAATTCGCTGTCGAAAGTGTAAAAAAAATAATCGAAGATGAAATCGCCGAGACATTAAATTTGTCAAGTGTAGATCCTGGGGAAATAGTTGTATTTCAAGATCGCCAGGGCAAATTGAAATCTAGTAATGTTTCATTGGATGATGTCTTAATACGAAGACGTGACGTCGTTGAAGATACAATAGTGTTATATTCAAATGATGGAAAACTCAAACCAGGTGTATTTGTTTCTACAATCACAGATGCATTAAAAAATTTAAATGAAGAACTTGAAAAACATATAACAACATATACTTCCCTTCGTAGAAATATTATCAATAAATTCTTTGGAACACCAGCGGTAACCTCTCCATCTCTCGCTGAAATTAAATCCAATTTTGATGAAATTAAAGCTAGTATTAAAAATATTAATGATGCTGGATTTAGTATTATTAGAGATAGCATTAATAGTATTAAAAAATCTATCGAGGATATTACAAAATTTAAAACAGACAATCTTCCGCTACTTGAAAGAATAAAGATTCCTCATGAGAGAAATATCATAAATATGATATACACAGTTCTCTCTGGATCATTAGATTGGGAACCTAAAAAGAATACAGTAACCCTCACTGTGTCAAACAAGGGTATTTATCGATTAACAATAGTGTCACTGAATCAGTTTAATATATCATCATCGACTTCATATGGATACAACAACGTGATTTCAACGACTATTGACGTGGGTGAATACAAACGGTTTACAATAACAAGCACTGATCCTAATTTAAATAAGACATCATTTGTATGGTACATGGAGTTTGTAGCTGATCTAAATTAGAATTTTAAACAATTAAAAACCACTTGAGGTTTTAAAATAATATGATTCCATCATCGCAATATCGCTATGATACCGTCAAAGACTTCTTAACAAAACTCAAAACACTCATTGATGAATATGAAATAAAAATTAAAAAGTATCGCAGGAGAATTACCGCAATTGATGTTACAGTATACTCAGTATCCGGTATAATGGCCGGTGCTGGTATTATACTATCTTCAGTAACAATGGTAGCTCCGATTGCTGTCCCAATTGCTATTTCCGCGGTGACAACATTTGCTGGACTTGCAAATGCTATTACTAAAAAAATATCATCGTGTTCTCAAGAAAAACTTAACGACTATATAGTAAAACATCAAGCAGTATCTAACGGTTACTCACAATTATCCTCGTTGATGTCATCATCGATTGATGATACGATAATTACCGAAGACGAATTCTCCGCGATGATACGTATTTATGATACTACGATTAAAAACGCTAGCGTTTTTTCATCTATTGCAAAATTAGACATTGTAAATAATAATAATGTCGCAAGAGATTCAACTACTTCAGCGGATAGCAGAAAATACCACTCCGCGGAAAACAAGCATGATATCAATATCGTCAACAAACCCTAAATTCAGTGTGAATTTTCCCTCGCCTGTTTCAGTAAAGGAAATCGCGTTGGCAAAATTACGAGTGTATCATAGTTGGCCTAATATCAGATCGGTTCCATTTGGCGGTCAGAGACCTAATAATTCTCTGGTGTTTGCATATAGGAATAAAAAAGATGATGACACTCCAGATTGGAACGTTGTTTCAATACCAACTGGGTCCTATCAAATTGAGCAAATTAATAATGAATTACAACGTAGAATAAAATCCATTACTAAAAAAGAATCAAAAATTGCGATAACAGTTCATGAACCAACACTGTCATCTACAATTGAAATAGGCTCTCCTGGGTACGTTGTAGATATTTATAACAGTTCAATAAGAACAGTATTAGGATGGCCCGAAGATCCACCTAGAAGTGCTGGTAATTCCACGCCCGAGCCTATAAAATCTGATTACGTCACTGATGAAATAGGACCTGAAAATCCATCAAAAGGATATAAAAAATTCGAGGATATAAACTTCACAAAAAGATATCGACGTAAGAATCAATATGGTGAAGATGTGTGGAGAATTCCATTTTTTAATGATTATATCCCACAGGAAGGTGAAATTCTGGAAATACATGAAACAAGTCCAACATTTGTAGATATTAAAGATCACATCCTTGATAGAATGAATAATGATTTTTTGTCGTTATTACCCTCGTTAAGATCTGGCTTTCTTTCACAAGCTGAGTTTACTAGTGTAGTCGCTGCGGGTAATAAAATCATCGATGACATGGAAATATTTAATTCGAGGATTACTAATCTCTTCACTGATGAAAATAGCCCGATTTCAAGAACTAGCTCAGCTCAAGATTATAAAAAAAATATAAATGAAAATCCAAATTATAAATTACCAGGATATAATGTTCCCGAGTTAAAGAAAAAACTCAGAACTGCCATCGACGAAGGATTTAATAAAATTTATCAATCATGGAAAGATAGCCAGCCGAAGCCTATTATCCTCACTCATAATAATTCTCCCGACGGCGACGGTAGACATATCGCACCGAACAATGTGGATATTTCATCGGTGATCGCACTTAATTTAACGTGTGATGTAATCGAAGGAAGTTATCAAATTAATATGGAACAATCAAATCAAGCCCGACAGGGTTACATTCTTTATTCATTTGCACCAACATCACCCCCCGGATTTTTAATTGTTGAGAATCCGACTAATCCAGTCTATATGCAATGTCAAAATGATTCACTAACCAGAATTAATTTTACACTCACCGATCAGTCAAATAATTTAATTGATCTACGTGGTGAAGTATTATCGATTAGTCTGTTTGTGAAAAGCTAACAAATATCGGTTAAATAATTTGTATTAATCAGCAGCAGAGAGGGTGAAATGACAACATATTTGCGACCGTAGATGGCAGCAATTTGAGTGTGGTTATGACAATGTATTTGCGACAAAAATCGCTAAGATGGGGTCTTTATTTTTTTTTTTGGTTGAAATATGAGATTTCGTAGGAAGGTTCCATTTGGCATTCTGAGGCTTTAATCGATTCTGTCGCAAAAATTTGTAGACGTAGATGGCAGCAATTTGAGTGTGGTTATGACAATGTATTCACGACAAAATCGCTAAGATGGGACCTTTAATTGTTTTTTGGTTAAAATATGAGATTTCGTAGGAAGGCTCCATTGGCATTCTGAGGCTTTAATCGATTTTGTCGCAAATATATTGTTGTAGGGTTCACCCTCTCTGCTGCTCATTCACCCGACTAATTTCCTTATGTTTAGGTTGACGTTGTAAAAGCCACCTCTTTTTTCCCACGACTGAAAGATAATTTTATCTACACACCACACGTTAGGCGTAACTCGAGCCGCCTCTGACCTTTTCTATTCTGTTTGAAATATTTGAAGGGCCTCGTTCACACAAATACCTTATGGGCCTCGTTCACACAAATACCTTATTTTATATATATATATATATATATATATATATATATATATATATATATATATATATATATATATATATATATATATATATATATATATATATAATCCGGGGAAGGATAACAGTTATTCCTTTTGTTCCTCCCCCTGCCTAGCTGCGGACGCCCAAGAGACTACCTCGACCCCAGATTATCACAATAGTTGATATCTGTATGATTTCTTTTTTAAAAGTCCGTATTTAATAACTCTAGAATTAGACTGAGAAATTTTTCACAGTTGTACCGATTAGGAAAAGTAGAGGCCTTTAATCCACCTATTAAATTAATTTTATTAATTTGGAAAATCATTTTGGCTTGAAATACTGTATCAAATGTCCGTTGTACGGGTCGTTCTGGAGTGGTCTTCTAAACACAATGATGAATCTGCAAATTGATCATGGTCCCTTGCATTCAACACCACTCATGTCAAAGTTTTTAATAACCTCTGTAATTTTTAAATTATAAAAAAATATAAAAAAAACCTGTGACTGATAGATCTGAAAAGATTTACATTTTTCAAAATTTGACGACTACTCGCCAAGATTACGAGTACTCTTTCACAATGAAATTATCTAAATGGAATGGTGCTGTATATTTTAAAAGGACGTTATGTAATTACATTATGTGATTAAATTCAATTGATCATTAAATACAAATGGCGAATTAATGAAGTAACCTTGTAGCAACTATTCAGACAATGGATGCTTGCATTCTCTCTCTCTCTCTCTCTCTCTCTCTCTCTCTCTCTCTCTCTCTCTCTCTCTCTCTCTCTCTCTCTCTCTCTCACACACACACACACACACACACACACACACGTGATCCTCCTAAGATCTAGACGCAAACGTTACTAATAATCATCTCTCTCTCTCTCTCTCTCTCTCTCTCTCTCTCTCTCTCTCTCTCTCTCTCTCTCTCTCTCTCTCTCTCTCTCTCTCTCTCTCTCTCTCTCTCTCTCGTCATAGAAAATAGTCAAAACAAAAGTGGGCTTGTCAAACGAGTATTTTACTACACGCATTATATTCGTCAATACCCGGTCAGAAACAATAAACTAAGAAACAAACAAATAAAGTAAGCAATGATTTGGAACAACGACAGGTCGTTATATCAATGCGATGTAAACGAAATGTTTTAAAGTCTTCAGTTATCTAGGCATGCGCAATTTAGTTAATTTGTCAACCTGATTTAACAAGTCAGCAGCCTTAGAAATTTTGCATTGCAAGCTGCAACAAGTGCTGTCTGTAAAGCTGACCTTCACATGATCAATGTTTGCAAATGGAGAAGGTCAACAAATGTGTGATTATTTATCGTAGTAAAAGGGAGACAATAACATCCATTCAAGAGCTTTATCGGTACGACGATGATTTACTTTACAAAAAAAAAAAAAAAAAAAAAACCCACAATATCACAATAAGAAAGTATATAAAAAGCAAGCAAACGTAAAATAATTGTCAAGCAAATTGGATACGAGCAGCAAGATTCACTTTGGCCCCATAAGAAAACGTATACTTATGAATAACGTTTCAGTTTGTTTGCCAATTTATTCACTTGTATACATACATACATACATACATACATACATACATACATACATACATACATACATACATACATACATACATACATACATACATACATACATACATACATACATACATACATACATACATTCTTTACAGACACTTCCAAGGAATCTCGTTATCAAGTAACAGATTAAATGAAACTCTGAAGGCTATTACATAGCTATATAAATAACAAATACTTTTTAAACGAAATATAAATTATGATAAAAATTTGATGTCTCCAATTTTATAATTTCATTACTTTTTATACAAATAATCGCTTTAAAAAAATAACTTTTTATTTACCGGCATTAGTTCAAACGTCGTGTACGTTAAGAATTGACCATAACTTGACAGCAGATGGCCCCCACTGCCTTTCATAGATTTCATCAAGAATGTGCTTGTTTCAAGCGGTGTACACATATCTTTATGTTGCGCAGACACGTTCGATACCGTAAGAGCTATCTACAGGAGAGTACATGCATCTCATAACAATTTCATATAAATGAACAGCCTCACTGTGGGAAAATAACATTAGAAGTAATTTTAGCATCCTTGTGATCTGTTCGTACGAGTTAGCATTTGTTTTCTATACTGTGCATTACATCACGTTTTGCTCTGTTGGTCAATATAACCAGTATGGCTTATGGTGTAGCCTTTTATTTGTCATCTGGCTTGTGTGTGTGTGTGTGTGTGTGTGTGTGTGTGTGTGTGTGTGTGTGTGTGTGTGGTTTGGATTTTTATCGTAGCTTTAGCAAATTTATGGCTTGAAAGGTGCGTGCGTGTGTGTGTGTGTGATTTGGATTTTAATCGTAGCTTTAAAAAAATTATGGCTTGAAAGGTGTGTGTGTGTGTGTGTGTGTGTGTGTGTGTGTGATTTGGATTTTTATCGTAGCTTTAGCAAATTTTTTAGACATATCGTCAAGATGTCTTCAGTGTGGCAGTTTATAATGATGTCTAGCACTGGGGCATCATGCCGCATGCATGTAATATTATGTTCCACCCAGTCACATTATCCTGACACCATGCAGGATAGTCCTATCATTAACCTCTTAATGCTCAAAGCGAGGCAGCTGTTTGTACCATATTTTTTATAAGTCTCTGTCGGGGTTCGAACTCGCGCGACCTCCCTCATCCGAAGGAAGTTTAAAATATTGATTGCTTATAGAATTCCGTTCACCCTTTCCAGTTCATGAACTATCCTTATAAAGTATAATATTATTTATGCTATATTAGGATTAAACAGTTTAGACCGATATAAGTTTTATTCAAACACAAATAAGTTTATCTACGGCAAATATTGGGGAGGGGACACTATCACGCGCGCACGTGTCCCGATCTGACGGCACCCTCTTTAGTCCGGCTCTTGTTCGACAATCCGTCCCCCCCCCAAGTTGTCATCTCTCTTCCATCCAAACAGCTTGGAGAATTGCTAAGAAACTTTAAAACACACACACACACACACACACATACATATATATATATATATATATATATATATATATATATATATATATATATATATATATATATATATATATATATATATATATGATTGATCCTAAATGAAAAGGGTGTCACTTGGACACCCAATATAACAGACACAGCAGCCATCTTGAAAATATTGTTATCGATTGTTCTCCTGAATGGATGTTCACATCATCAGGGAGTTTTCGCTGCAAGACTTCTGATATCTAGCTGATTTCCGTTAAGGGCACTAATCTGTGCCCAGTATGGCTACCAAAGCAGCCATCTTGTCATCGTTACTCCTCCTGAATAATGGCCATATCAGTATGTAGTTTTCACTGAAAAGACTTTTTATTGTGTCCTGTTGGACCTGAATGAATATTTTACCGATCTGATGGCTATTACGGTCTCTATTGCTATCGCTGTATCTGAACGAAAAATAATACCGTCACGAGGTTTTAACTAAAAGACTTCTTATGACGTCTTGTTGGTCCTATTGGTACAACTTTCAGATATAATCGAAAGGAGAACAAGAACAGTCGTATAATAAATTGGTCCTGACGGCCATTAGAAGTGCAAAATGCTGGACAGACGGCAGATGACCACAAAGCAAACAAGTGCCCAAAACGTTCAATTTTCGAAATTGAAACAGAAAAATATGAAGCGGGCGTTTATTAAGGAACTGTTCAGGCAGAACCAATACCCGCGGAAATATTTGCGATATATAATGAAGAAACAACCTGCACACACACACACACACACACACACACACACACACACACACACACACACACACACACATACACATTTCATAACTGTGTTTAATTGCAAGAGTTCAACAAAGATGTTGGTAAATCAACGTCATTTCCTTAATCTGGTAGTAAAATAATAGCTTTCACATATTTTTGGTTTACTTAAAATAATTATACAGCATCTTACGTAGTTTAAATGCTCACGTTTCTATACCGTATCTGGTAGCTCTGATTTATACACGCTGCCACAAGTAGATAAGTCCGTGAAGAGGGACGAGATAAGGCACAAAGTATCAAAATACTAATTTTACTGAAAAATGAAAGAAAGAACAATAAATGCTGCTAGGATATAAATTTACATGTTCAGAGTCAAAGTGTTTAGATCCTCGTGCAGGAATGTTTCATTTATCCGTGTCATCCCAATGGAGAACATGAATGTAAAGTGCCTGAACAATTGATGGAATCACGGATACAAGCACCGTTACTAAGAAAAACACTACTTATGTACACTAATTACACAACAGTACTAATGTTCACATTTCGCTAATTTTCGAG
The DNA here is from genome assembly GCA_016746295.1 of Potamilus streckersoni. Lineage (NCBI taxonomy): Eukaryota > Metazoa > Mollusca > Bivalvia > Unionida > Unionidae > Potamilus > Potamilus streckersoni. The sequence continues at coordinate 187,033 of JAEAOA010001463.1, forward strand.
AAAAAAAGAAAGAAACACTGAGTCGACATCACGTCAATCAGTTCTACCGGGACACGCAAATATTTTTTTTTCAAGTAAACAACCTCCAAATCGTTGAATTAAACAAGTCCAGCATTCTCAAATCGCTCTGACGGCCTAGTGGTTAGAGCGTCCGACTTGGATGCGGGAGGTCGTGAGTTCGATCCCCGGTAGAGTCATACCAAAGACTTACAAAAATGGTACTAACAGCTTCCTCGCTTGGCGCTCAGCATTAAGAGGTTAGTGTTAGGACTGGTTGGCCTTGTGTCAGGATAATGTGACTGGATGGGACATGCTACATGTCTGCGGCATGATGCCCCAGTGCTAGACATCACTATAAACTGCCACACAGCAGACATCGTAGCGATATAACTGAAAAATTGTTAAAGCTACGTTAAAAATCATAATCACATCAGATCACATTATCAAAGCCAATTTGGTTCGGTCTTAAAAACCTTTTCAGGCAAACCGCAACTGTCAGCTCTGCACGAATCGGCTTGAATGATTATGCACTTGAAATGTGCACTGATACAGTAAACATATCTTCTGACATCTGCCTTTATCCTGATGGTCTCTCTGACCTATTTAGGAAACCAATTATAAAAAATGTGACGTAATTCTTCATTGGTGTCCTTTTTTGTAAAATCTGGGGTAAAACTGATTTTTATATGAAACTGGCTTATACAAAAGAGCAATTCTATGTTTTTGCCGCATTGGTCAATCATAGACCAGAAGAGCTTAGACTGTTAGTATGAGTTTTTTCTTTTCTTGCTTCTTCTCCTAAACTAAATGGAAAATTGCCTTGAAACTAAACACACACCTTCTTCCCATGGTCTAGTTGGTCCTAAATGACAAAATAGTTCAGCTCAGAAATCGAATATGGCCACCATAGCGGACAAATTGAAAATCTTGTTGTCGTTATTTTTCCTGAATGGATGGCATATCAGCAATATTGTTTTCGCTAAAAGACTTCCTATTGTGTTTAGCTAGTTCTAAATAAAAATGATACCGATCCGACATCCAATATGTAGTTTTCACTGAAAAGACTTTTTATTGTGTCCTGTTGGACCTGAATAAAATGATACCGATCTGATGGCTTTTACGGTCTCTATTGCTATCGCTGTATCTGAACGAAAAATAATACCGTCACGAGGTTTTAACTAAAAGACTTCTTATTACGTCTTGTTGGTCCTATTGGTACAACTTTCAGATATAATCGAAAGGAGAACAAGAACAGTCGTATAATAAATTGGTCCTGACGGCCATTAGAAGTGCAAAATGCTGGACAGACGGCAGATGACCACAAAGCAAACAAGTGCCCAAAACGTTCAATTTTCGAAATTGAAACAGAAAAATATGAAGCGGGCGTTTATTAAGGAACTGTTCAGGCAGAACCAATACCCGCGGAAATATTTGCGATATATAATGAAGAAACAACCTGCACACACACACACACACACACACACACACACACACACACACACACACACACACATTTCATAACTCTGTTTAATTGCAAGAGTTCAACAAAGATGTTGGTAAATCAACGTCATTTCCTTAATCTGGTAGTAAAATAATAGCTTTCACATATTTTTGGTTTACTTAAAATAATTATACAGCATCTTACGTAGTTTAAATGCTCACGTTTCTATACCGTATCTGGTAGCTCTGATTTATACACGCTGCCACAAGTAGATAAGTCCGTGAAGAGGGACGAGATAAGGCACAAAGTATCAAAATACTAATTTTACTGAAAAATGAAAGAAAGAACAATAAATGCTGCTAGGATATAAATTTACATGTTCAGAGTCAAAGTGTTTAGATCCTCGTGCAGGAATGTTTCATTTATCCGTGTCATCCCAATGGAGAACATGAATGTAAAGTGCCTGAACAATTGATGGAATCACGGATACAAGCACCGTTACTAAGAAAAACACTACTTATGTACACTAATTACACAACAGTACTAATGTTCACATTTCGCTAATTTTCGAGAAAAAAAGAAAGAAACACTGAGTCGACATCACGTCAATCAGTTCTACCGGGACACGCAAATATTTTTTTTTTCAAGTAAACAATCTCCAAATCGTTGAATTAAACAAGTCCAGCATTCTCAAATCGCTCTGACGGCCTAGTGGTTAGAGCGTCCGACTTGGATGCGGGAGGTCGTGAGTTCGATCCCCGGTAGAGTCATACCAAAGACTTACAAAAATGGTACTAACAGCTTCCTCGCTTGGCGCTCAGCATTAAGAGGTTAGTGTTAGGACTGGTTGGCCTTGTGTCAGGATAATGTGACTGGATGGGACATGCTACATGTCTGCGGCATGATGCCCCAGTGCTAGACATCACTATAAACTGCCACACAGCAGACATCGTAGCGATATAACTGAAACATTGTTAAAGCTACGTTAAAAAGCATAATCACATCAGATCACATTATCAAAGCCAATTTGGTTCGGTCTTAAAAACCTTTTCACGCAAACCGCAACTGTCAGCTCTGCACGAATCGGCTTGAATGATGATGCACTTGAAATGTGCACTGATACAGTAAACATATCTTCTGACATCTGCCTTTATCCTGATGGTCTCTCTGACCTATTTAGGAAACCAATTATAAAAAATGTGACGTAATTCTTCATTGGTGTCCTTTTTTGTAAAATCTGGGGTTAAAACTGATTTTTATATGAAACTGGCTTATACAAAAGAGCAATTCTATGTTTTTGCCGCATTGGTCAATCATAGACCAGAAGAGCTTAGACTGTTAGTATGAGTTTTTTCTTTTCTTGCTTCTTCTCCTAAACTAAATGGAAAATTGCCTTGAAACTAAACACACACCTTCTTCCCATGGTCTAGTTGGTCCTAAATGACAAAATAGTTCAGCTCAGAAATCGAATATGGCCACCATAGCGGACAAATTGAAAATCTTGTTGTCGTTATTTTTCCTGAATGGATGGCATATCAGCAAGATTGTTTTCGCTAAAAGACTTCCTATTGTGTTTAGCTAGTTCTAAATAAAAATGATGCCGATCCGACATCCAATATGGCTGCCACGGCAGTCATCTCAAAACTCTTGTTATCGCCATTTCTCTAGAATGGATCGTAATATCAACATGGGGTCTTAATTAAAAGACAATATTGTGTCTGGATGGTCCAATGTAAAAATAATTCTGATCACATCCGATATGGTCGCCATATTAATTATCTTGAAAATCTAGTTATAGCTACTCCTCCTGAATGGACGGTTGTACTAACGTGGGCTTTTCAGGAAAACGTTTATATTTAAAGCTGGTCTTAACTAAACATGGCGCCAATATGAAATCCAATGTGGCCGTCATGGCAGCCATCTTAAAATATTGTTATCACAGCACTACATAATCGGAAAGTTATACTGACGTTAGACATCATAAAGCTTCTTATGATATCCCGTTTCTTCTTTAAATGAAAAATGTTGCCGGTCTGACATCATATTAGCCATCATAATGTATGTATGTATGTATGTATGTATGTATGTATGTATGTATGTATGTATGTATGTATGTATGTATGTATGTATGTATGTATGTATGTATGTATGTATGTATGTATGTATGTATGTATGTATGTATATATATATAAAGTAATTGTGCCAACATTCTCCCTACTTCGCTTAAATTAGGAATAAATAAACTGTAATTATACACTTTTACTCCTAATATGATAAAAGATTCGTGTATCCTGATTAATATAAAATTCCCCTCATGGCCTCTCTTTGCCGTTTTTCATACTTTTTATCCAAAGTGATTTTGTTTTATCTTTATTTGCACAAGGCTGAAGTGTTTTCCTGTTTACATGAAGTCAGTATTACAATAAGTATCTGTATGTCTGCCTTATAGGTAAAAGGAAGTGTCGTCTGCGTATTGCAATGAACAAACTTGACTATATTTTGGGTGAGTCAGTGTTAGACCTACGACTCGAGATTTTGGGATTCGTGCAAAGTTAGAACAAAACAATGCACCGAAATTCGTCTGATAATGCGGAAATAACGCATCATATTTTGAATCCCTGGCTATATTCACCTAATTCCTTTATTATAGGGGAGAGACATATTACCACTTAGGGCAACAAAAAAAAATGTGTGCTGGACCAAAGTAGCTTATAATAAAAAGGCTTTTATATTCATATGCAATGTATTATTACATGCAAGGGGTCTCATACCGAGCGATTCAAACACCTGCATGAGCGTCGCTAAATAATTACTGTTTTCCCCCATTTTCAAGGACGAAAAAAACAACAATCGTTGTCAACTGAAAACTTCTTAAAACACGTAAATACTATGGTAATTTGCGTCTAACCACCTAATGACCAGCTGACTCCAGCTTGCCAAATGGATTAAAGCGTTCGCCTGTACAGATATCACTGCTATCTCGCTACTGTCTGCGTGGGTCGTGGTTCCTACCAGTTATTTTAAAGGGTTCTTCTTCCACCTGTTATGTTGGCCGCCATTAACATACTGCCCAACTTGCGAACGCATGGCGTTAAACTAAAACTAAAAAAAAAAATTAAAAAAAAAATTCAAAGAACTTAATGACGACATAATACGAAACTCTAACATGTAACAATCTCACCCCAGCGTGATTTTTTTGTTTCACATTTGCATGACATATAAGCCTTTCTAAGCGAAATATTAGTACTTCACGCCTTGCCATACAAACACGCCCCAAAAAAACCATATAAAAATAATTATTCCTAACTCAAATTATTAAAACGCTCGCTTTAGACTGTCCAGATAATTCCACAAGCTTTCTTTCAAACTCACACGGGCCGAGTATGATACTCGAACCCACGCGAATAGAGGTGAGATTGCAATGATCGGTAAATGCAAATGCTTAGACCGCTCGGCCACTTGGGGACCATAAACAGAAACGTGCGTGTGCGTGTGTGTTTGTGTGTTATTTAGATTTTAAAAAAATTTCAGTCATATCGCTAAGATGTTGAAGTGTGGCAGTTTTTGGTGATGTCTAGCACTGGGGGCATGATGAGCAGACATGTAGCATGATGCCTCACCCAGTCCTAATATGACATCAGGCCGACCAGTCCTAACACTAACCTGTTACTGCTGAGCCCCAAGAGAGGCAGCTGATAATATAATTTTTGTCTTTCGTGTGACCTGCCGCATCCGAGGCGGACGCTCTAAAAACTAGGTCAAAGCAGTGGTCAAGACGTAAATAAAAGTGACTGGTGATTTAATATAGAATTTATGAAATGAGTTGAACCTTTCGAGCCTTGGCGAGACCGGCATATATCAACATTCTACGCAAAACAGTGAAGGATTTATTTACTCGTATAAATTAACAGTTAAACCACACTTTTTTATAGGCTGTGATCCATATTCTAGGCCTCATCCCAGCTACCCGTCCATTGACCGATATCTTTAATTTTATTTGTAATGAACCCTTTTGGCATATTTGGCCATATTGAGGCAGATATAACCTATTCCCAATGCCCCCGGGTCAATCGATTTGAAACATGACAGATACAATTTTCATAGCAATATTTTGTTTGTTTTTTTTTTTAAAAAAAAAAACCTTACTGAAGGCGGGGTAAGGAAAATTCATAAGATCATTGCTAATCAGTAAAGGGATTTTAAAAAAAAAAAAAAAAACAATTTCATTGGCCTATCTGGATGAATAAGAATAACAAAAAGTGATATGTTAACATTTTGACATATCAAAGCTATTCAGATGCACATTCTATATATAAAGTTTACCATCTATGTGATTATATAAATAGCACATACTCGAAGTTTATTACATTACATTCAAATTTACATCGTTCGATATTTAGGTTTTCCGTTTATGTCAGATGTAAGAGTTTCATCATGATCTCATCAGATATTATTCCCATGTACAAGCAAGGGGTCTCATACCGATTACATTGACAAAAATACTCCGATTACATTGAGAGAGATATTCCGATTACATTGACGGAGATATTCCGATTCTGCTTGGTCTAAACAAGAACAACAATATATTTTCTCCGTATCATGTGTTATTAGGGGATTTCGATGGGTTTGAAGTTTGATTGTTAATCCCCTTCCTAGACTGATATGCGCAGACGATGCTGCGATCCTGCAAGTTCTTGCTGTTGGATTGCAATTGAGTGATTCCATGTCATATTTTCGATATTACATGTTTACATTCAAATTTACTTAATTACCATTCAGAATTTCCACGTTGTGCATGACAAATCACGGTAGTAAAGCTACAGCTACAATGTAGCATAATGAAATTTGCAGGCAATGCAAGTTGTAATAAATTAATGCCCATTATGAAAACAGATGAGATTGAAAATCAAACTGGGAAAAAATGCAAAGTACCCTAGACCTTTCCTCATTCTCAACTTCGAGGTCAATCCAACAGATCATACATTAAATTTATACCCAATATTATCTAGGGTGACAAGTTATCGTACAGTTTCTAAATCCATCTCACGACAAAATATTTCTGCCCCACATCTCAAAATCTATACTTTCGATATAAATGCGCCCCACTGTTAGTTGACTCTGGTAGGGTAAAGACATGGGTAGAGGATCGCCTTTCAGGAGTCATGCACGAGTTACATGTGTTATTTAAAAAAAAAAACAACACCTCTCCACATTCAAAACCTATCAGACTCTGAAAATTTGACAACCTGTTAATATACCAAACATTATGGTAGCATGATGCTTATATGGCAGAGTCCAGTTTCGTAAATTAGCCCTTGACAAAGTTCTTAAGTATTTTGGGCTTGTGTTCTTGAACTTGATGTCACGCATGTACAATAGTGAAATAACAATAGTCGGCTAGGAAGAAGAGCTAGCCTCCCTTAGCAGTAAACACGGGTTTGAGGCAAGTAAAATATCTCAAAATCGGCTCGGATGGCAACAATTTTCAATTGCAGTAGCCTTTTCAGTACACACTGGTTTGCAAAATTATCATCAAGGATAATGGTTTGTGTTTGCGCCGTGAGCATCACATGTTGTCAAAAATGAAATTCGGACACGAAAATTGCAGATATAATTTAGGGTTGGGGTGCATAAACATCTTCTGCTATGGAGAGCCATTGACTTCTCTGGTTAAGAGAATAATATTCTTATGCTCTCTGTTAATATAGGTATATGAAACTATGGACCTTTTGACATCACTTGTACATTTGATTTTTTATGATTTTTTTTGGCACTAGGTCACTGATTGCGGCATTAAATTTTTATGCAAAATCTGGCCCCTGCCCCCACACTGTATCGTCTGGAAATAGTATTTTGTACTGTTGGTTGCCGAGTCACATTTACCTACAGTTGAAATGAAAGAGTAGTCTGGTTCCCTGCTTAGTATGCTCCCAACGTTGCACTCCACTATGCTATTATAGCGGAGTGCAACACAAGAAGCATACCAAGCAGGCAACCAGACTAATGAAAGAGTAGGTAAAGCTGCCCCGATATTACCCGTTTGATAATGATAGATTCCAAATACTAGATTTAAAACATTATATAAATCAACATGTTCGTCGTAAATGGCAGAATATGTGAAATGAAAACTCCACAAATTTAAGATCGTCAAACTGCTATTAAAGATTGACATCCATTGTATAGAACAAGTTGGAGATATTAGTTGACTTTGTGCCGATGACGTATCGGACACACATTCCAATATAATTCATGACAATTTCCGCTGTAAAAACTTGTGGAATTGTCCGTATACCCGACTTGTAAATGGTGCCATCTGATGGCAGCACCATCTTTGTCTCCAATTTTCGAACGTCTGTACACAGAGACCTAAAGCTGCAATAGGAGGCTCGAATTTCATTGACTCTGTGCTGAAGAAGGAGTGGATTTGTTGACAGCATTTTTTAAAAACACAATGGTGATTTGAGATGAGATTACAGAAGTTTGAAATATTTGCAAGACTAATATTTGACGCTGCTCGCTGAGACCGATTTGGTATTCCAAATGGTGGAATGAAGTTGGGTTTCTGAGATTAGTGTTCACTGTTCACTGTTCTGTTATTATAGTCATGTGTCCACTCTCGTGTATTATGACTGGTTAAAGCCCTGAAAAGGGCTAGCGGCCTCCCCTCCTTCCGAGGCAGGGCTCACCCGTGTCTCAAAGCTCGACACTTTTTGTGCCCCGGCGCATGGGCGTAATAACCCCCCTAGATGGTTTACCACCTAAGCCGGACATCATCTTTTCGATAATGTTGCTAATCTAGGGAGGCACTTAGCCCAAGGGCAGGGCTTTTGGTCTAGTGGTTGACCTTTTTTCTACCAACCTTAAAACAGACCTTTATGAACATCATAGATACAGTTACACTGCCTCGACCCCCGGGCTCGGAAAAGGCAAAGGAAAGGATCCAGCAAAGGGCGGTACCGTAGTTGATTCCTCTATTCTTGTGTGTTGAGATCCTCTTCCTTGTGTCTGTCTTACCCTGGGTCCACATATTTTTGGCTTTGAAAGTGTAACCATTTTCACATTATTTTAATGTGGCCCAGGGCGCTTCCTACTGCCTTTCCTCATCCTTGATCGTTGGTTCCCAGGTTACCTTGAGTTGACGGTGTCGGCAATGGATGCGGCTTCCACCCACTAAGTTAAGTTCCTGTTTCTGCCCGTTGCCTATTGGAGGTGGGAGTCCCCTATCATAGCCAAACATGTGTAAGCCACATACGAGTCGAATGGATAGGAGTTGTGAAATTTCTTACTAAATATTAGTATTATGTTTTTGTGTACTATGCGTACCTGTAGTTCCAAAAGTTGAGTCAAATTTGGAAGGAATAAGCTACCTTGTGCATTTCAGTGATCTTAATTTGGTTTGATGGCGAATTATACATTTTTTTTTTCAATCATCCCTTCAAGGGCCAAAAAGTAGTTGTTAGCCGAAAAAGAGCTCTTGCCAAAGTGAGCTCTGTGTAAGGCATTTTGACTAACCCTATTTCACTACGCTGCTGTTAAAACAGCAGCAAAGTGATAGTAGCAATCTTCTTTCTTCTTTCTGTGGTCTTCTTTCTTCGGCTGGCCATTTCTTTTACGATATATCGTGTGTAAAAGAATTTGGTTATTACTTGTGTCTTCTTTTCTTCTGTTTTCTTTCTGTTCTTTTTAGTGTTTGGCATTCTGATATAAATACCACATTATTTGGATTTCTTCGGTGTTGTAGCATACTGAATGATCATATTCGTTCGTCTCAGACATGGTACGGTATACAATAGAAATGTACTGATTTACTATGCTCTAGTGGGAATATTGTGTTATCGTTACATATAATAGCATAAAACGCTGCCGAAAAAAAAAAGAGAATGCCCTTTAGTTATTTTCAGTGTTTGGATCACTTGTTAGTCTACATGACAACTCCCTTCCCTAGCAACATGTCAACAAATACAAAAGAGCCATCACTGATTAAACACGTTACATATGATCAGGACAGCAAATTTACTCTCAAGCGTGTGATCCTTTTGTACATAAAGTTACAAGTGTACCTAAGAACCTGAAAAAACTTACTTTCATTTTCATTTTTAAATATAAAAGTCCCCAAAATTTTGAAGGGAACTTTATTTTTAAAAAAAGAAACAACAAATTTTAAAAAGATGAACGGATCTTCCTCGATCCCATTAAAAAGCCTTTGTTCAGTGTTTCGTTAGGCTAGCACTCGATAAAGCGCGCTAATTATGAAAATTATGAATATTTTGCCGTTTTATTATCTCAGCCATTTGAAATTTATAAAAAAAATAATAAATGTTATGCTCAAATTTTAAAATTAATTTCACTTCTAACCTTGTATGTAGTAAACCTCGGTGTTTTCCATTGATACTCTATACAAAAAGTTGTCTTCCATAAATAATAGCAAAGTTGTTCATGAAATTTGAATTTTCGCCGAAAAAAGCTATGGACTATAACGATATAAAACCAATTCCTCTTTTAACAGTCTTCTTAAATCTTTGCGAAATATGTATCAGAGTATTAAGATCGCACTGAAAAATCTCATGAAAGTCTAATTAAGGTCAAACGCATCAAGATTAATACGCATCAAAAGTCTAATTAAGGTCAAACGCATCAAGATTAATACGCATCAAAAGTCTAATTAAGGTCAAACGCATCAAGATTAATACGCATCAAAAGTCTAATTAAGGTCAAACGCATCAAGATTAATATCACAGCTGACAGATGATCATATTGATTTCATTTTGAAATTTCCTTTGTATTAATGGCCGTACACGTCATCTACTAGACAGCCTGAGTTCGCCTTTTCTGTAGTACTGATACAATACGTTGTCAAGTGATATATATATATATATATATATATATATATATATATATATATATATATATATATATATATATATATATATATATATATATATATATATAATTAACATTACTACTGAACATACAATTGTTTTTTATCCTCCGTTTCTTCTTTCTTTCTCCTTTCCTTTGGTTGTGCGATTATATTTTGCGATTATTCATAGGCCAAGATATTATTTCATAACAGAAGCAAAATCCGCTACTCTCGGTTTTTTTTTCCCTTGTAATTCGGATTTATGCTAGTATCTTTCTACGAGAGAGAGAGAGAGAGAGAGAGAGAGAGAGAGAGAGAGAGAGAGAGAGAGAGAGAGAGAGAGAGAGAGAGAGAGAGAGAGAGAGAGAGAGAGAGAGAGAGAGAGAGAGAGAAGGGGGTGGTAGGGTTGGGTTGGGTGAATGGGGTGGAGGACTTGCCATGGATAACGAAGGTATATTTCTTTATTCGTTTGTTTAATCTGCTGCCAGCCAGCTATCACAGTGAGAGCAGAGCCGTTTTAATAAGTTTGGGGTCCTAGGCACAAACTCTGACCTTAAAAGTAACCAGAATTGCTCCTTAGTCTCTTGGTCTCAGATAAAGAGTAGTGCATTGCATTTCTATGTGCAGGTGTGTCCTTTTGTTAAATTTATTAGTATAATACTAAACTGCTAACACCACCGACCCCGAAATTTGGTTTTGGGCCCTCGCGGTGCCTTAGACACTTTCCTGGCGTGCCTCTGCCTTAAAACGGCACTGAGAGAGAGAGAGAGAGAGAGAGAGAGAGAGAGAGAGAGAGAGAGAGAGAGAGAGAGAGAGAGAGAGAGAGACGTGTAGAGCGGATTAAATAATCTGCTTTCAGACCCATATTAATAGACTTTATAAAATATGAAGAAAGATGTACAAAGAAAGCATTAAATAATCTACATACAGTACGTGTCTTTTTCATAGGCAAAAAAAAAAAATTGCGCCTATTGTCTTCACAGACTATTGTAAATTTGTATAATTGGTACTGGAAACACTGTATTAAAATCTCATGGAATGTGTACTCCAACACTTAAGAAATTACATGTTCCTGTAGGTTACTTGGTGCAGGTTCTCTCTCTCTCTCTCTCTCTCTCTCTCTCTCTCTCTCTCTCTCTCTCTCTCTCTCTCTCTCTCTCTCTCTCTCTCTCTCTCTGTATGTTTTTATTTAATTCTCGTATATGCGATACATTTGTTATGATGTATGTATCAAAACGTGACACCATCAATATATGCAACACACTTAAATTTATATTTGCTAATGACCTATCGGCTCAATGCAAATAAAAATAGTACCGTGTCAAATCTGGAAAAACCACTGCTGGAAAAGTTACACGCACCGTGATATTCACTTACTGCCGTGAAGGAATTTAAAGACAAGGTAGCAACTTTTTAGTTATTTAATGACTTTTACAACGACACGAATGAATCCCTAATTTGATTTCCTGTTCTTTTTACAGATGTTTTAGTAACATACCCATATAGATATTTTAGTAACACACCTATATCATATTTAAATAACATACCTCTATAGGTATTTTATTAACACACCCATATGTTGCTTGGAAAAAGTATATGTGCGATATTTACCAACAAGCTGATTTTGTATACAAACAATCCAGTAGTATTTATACACGTGCGCTATGCGTGTATCAGTCAATACCAAGGTCACTATTTATAAACCATGAGCTATCAATGTTAAGCACGGAAGTACTACGGTCAATGTATGGTGCACCAAAAGGGTGAAAAACACTGGTACCGTTTTAAAGGTAATCCAATATCATTGCAATGGTACATTTTTTTTTCTTTTGGTGCATCCTTAAGTTTACATTGCAACCATAACTTTACCCTTGAAAGGTGTTGTATTTTTTATACTTTTTAAGCCTGGTGGTGTTGCAACGATGCCCACTGATATACCATTATGTGATAATAGCTTAGTCTAAGTACAAAACATGTGGATATATGAGAAAGCTTTCCAATAGCTTCTAGTGGGTCGATGGTTCTTTCCGCGGATTTCCCGGTTTCTTCCTCGACCATCAATACTGGTCACCATGTATAGCCTATCGTGTGCTGAAAAATGGCGTTAAACCCCAGAACAAGAACAACAACTATTAGGACCCTCAACTCCTTCATCAAATGGGCAACAAAATTATTCTATATCATCAAGTTTCTTCAAACTTTCAACATATTTCCAAAATACTTCACACTTATCTCAAACCTTTCTATTTAATAAAAAAAAATCACGATTGTGCTGCAGAAAACATTTAAGTAAACGTTGACCATCAGCCCAAATTTGTTCTTGAATTGGCCACCATATTGGTTAATGCATTAATATTGGCTTCCTTTTTCAGCCTTTCCTGGTCAGTTTATGAGATGGCATGCTTTCCGTCGTCGGTTCGTCAGTTGACATAAGTTTGTTATCGCTATTCCACTTAAACTACTCGAAGGATTGTAATGAAATTTTGCACACACACACACACACACACACACACACACACACACACACACACAAACACACACACACATCTAGTTGCTCTTGAGTTTTAAAGAGTAGCACGGATATTCAATATGGTAGACAGAGCGGCCATCTTAAAAAATTTGTTATCGCTACTATTCCATGACTGATATTGTTATCGCTACTATTCCATGATTGATATTGTTATCGCTACTATTCCATGATTGATATTGTTATCGCTACTATTCCATGTTTGATATTGTTATCGCTACTATTCCATGATTGATATTGTTATCGCCACTATTCCATGATTGATATTGTTATCGCTACTATTCCATGATTGATATTGTTATCGCTACTATTCCATGTTTGATATTGTTATCGCTACTATTCCATGATTGATATTGTTATCGCCACTATTTCATGATTGATATTGTTATCGCTACTATTCCATGATGGATATTGTTATCGCTACTATTCCATGTTATTGTTATCGCTACTATTCCATGATTGATATTGTTATTGCTACTATTCCATGATTGATATTGTTATCACTACTATACCATGATTGATATTGTTATCGCTACTATTCCATGATTGATATTGTTATCGCTACTATTCCATGATTGATATTGTTATCGCTACTATTCCATGATTGATATTGTTATCGCTACTATTCCATGATTGATATTGTTATCGCTACTATTCCAAGATTGATATTCAGGTCGATCATAAATGAAAAGATGCCGGTCTGAAAACTATTATTGCCACCATGGCAATCCTGTTATCTCTTTTCCTCCTGACTGAATGGTCATATCGGCATCAAAAGTCTTCTAATGACGTCTAGTTCGTCCAAATGAAAATGGCGCTGATCTTACACTCAGTATTGTTGCCATTGAAGTTAGTCTGAATATCTTACCGCTTGAAAAGGTTTCAATATTCAGCAGTTTAAAGGAAGAAACGTGCTTATATTGGATTCCATGAAATTCTTATCTGCCATAAGAGCGACAGTTAATTCGAGAAACTTTGTTTCCAGTTAACCATACAAGGCTATTGTAGCTTTCACTGGAAACATAAACAGTTGGAAATACTCCTAATATCCCAATGCGGTATAGGAAGCCTTTTCTGGAGAAAAAAGATTGCCCTGACAATCATATGTCACCTATCATGACCGACAACATGGCTAGTGTAAACATTCAAACAATTTCCCTTCAATATGATTAAATAGGTCGCAATGCCCAAAATTACTCTTTTTAGGAAGCAGATTTCACTCATTTCTTTTTCACTTTTACTACAGTTTTATTTGCTCCATTGCAGGTACATGACCACATCGTAAGCTTTAATTTCACAAGACTACGATATCGTGTCAATATTAAGTTCACATTGCAGTGATATTTAAATAAAATGTACGGCAATATAGTTCCTTGCTGTTGTGATTTATTTTTGTATTACCGTTCAAACACAATATCTGTATTTGGAACAACCTGTTTTAATGTTAAAACCTTAAGATTACCTTTTTAAAACATAGAATGGTTGTGTTTCAATCACAAATTAATGTTATTGCTATAACAAAGTTATCACGGTTGCATCACTAAAATATACCATTGCAACAACGAAAAAATATCGCAATTAAATATCGTCGCAATAGTAAATCGATAGCATAGCAAGACATATAAATACATTTTAAATAATAACAGCTTAAAAATACCGTTGCAACGGTAATATTTGTCACTTTAATGCCAAATTATGCCGTTGCTTTAAAAAAAAATAGCATTTTTCACTCAATGCGTAGATAGTTACAACGGTACCTTTCGTTTTGACCCTTTTCATACACCATAGTCAATGCCCTGCATTGATGCAATAGGTCACTATGAGACCGTGTACATTATCAATAAACACAACCGGATTGTACTGGTTTTAAGCAGTCAGACAATGAATGAACTAATTCTCCCTGATAGAATTCAGCCAATAAGAACAGCACACGAGCACGGTACCGTACAGTTCCAGCTTTTAGCTCGAGCCTGGTAGCCTTTTCAGAAAAAAAAAAACAAAAAAAAAAAAACAACAACATTGAAATGTTTCTGGCAATGTCGTCACTTAGCTAAATCTTTGGAAACGAAGGAACCGCATTTGTTATTACTATAAGGTGCCGTAGTGGACAAAAGCTGGTCCAATCAGAACGTTTCTGTTGAAAATTTAATGTCATATGTCCAGAATTCCAGTTTCACATGTATCAAAAATGCTTGTCATTAAAGTTCAATTTTCTAGATCGAGATTTTAGATTGTATATGTTTAATTAAACAGTAGTGCTTGAAAGTTATAATTTCTATGTAGAGGTTTTAGATTGTGCCCTTTCAATTACATGGTGGTGGTTGAAATTTCAATGTCATCCGTCTAAAATTTCTAACGTACGTATTGGTTCAAAGAGCTTGTGTTCCATTTCATATATTGAGTATTTAGATTTTATCTGGTTGAAAATTCGATGTCCAATGTCTAATTTTTAGATTGTATTTTCTAAATAACACAGCGATTGTTGAAATTTTGATGTCATATGTCGAAAGTTTCAATTTAACATTTGTCAGAATTGGTATTTTTATTTGGTGAAATGTGTTGGTGTTAAAAGTAACATTACACAATGTCCACTTTAACAATTCAAAATAATATCAAGTATCAAGATACATCATTCGTGTATTCAATTACGAGGCGCCATTACATCTCATGTATTTACAGTTTGAAAGTTACCATTTACAGGTTGATATTTACTATGAATTTCTTCGCTAGAGGTCGCTTTCGTGGTCGGACCGCGTTATTTTTAAACAAAAAGGCTGATTATTATTGCTATGAAATCCAGCAGATGAAGTCTAAATAATCGTCACATGAAATAGAAATTTTCTCCACAAATAGTTGCATGCAACGTTTGAATTGGGGATTCTCAACGTATGATATTGAAATTTCAAACCACCGCTGTGTAATTCAAAATATACACTGTAAAACGTCGGCATAGGATATTGAACCTTAAACCACCTTTATAATTCAACATAAAAAAATCTAAAATCTCGATCTAGAAAATGGAACTTTAAGGACCTGCAATTTGACCCAGCACGTGATGTTGGATTTCTCGACATACGGCATCGACATTTCAACCGCAGTGTTCTCATTAGACCAGCTTTTGTCCGCCACGGCGCCTCGTAATTTACCAGGAACTTGGCTCATCCGCCTTATAGATTAACGATGAGAAATGTACACAGTTATTCGACCTTTTCCTGTTGGTGCGCAAGTAACAGCGATCTAGTTTTAGAACAATAACTAAACAGATGATTTACTTTTTCAGGATGTAGAAAGGGGCTTTCTTTCTTTTAATTCAAGGAATTTGCTTGCGTTGGAAAACACTTTTAACTCACTTCTGGCATTGCCATGCCGAGGAAATCGGAGTTAAGTGTCTATTGACCGTTCTTGTGGCATAGTTGTTAGAGCGGCCGTCTCGGATGCGGGATGTCGCGGGTTCAAATCCCTTCAGAGTCATACGAAAGACATAAAATATGGTACTGACAGCTGCCTGGCTATGTGCTCAGCATTAAGTGGTTAGTGTTAGGACTGATCGTCCTGGTGTCAGGATAATGTGACTGGGTGGAACATCATGCTTCATGTCTGCGGCATTATGCCTCAGAGCTAGACATAACTATAAACTGCCACACTGCAGACATCCTAGCGATATGACTGAAAAATTGTTAAAGCTACACTTAAAATCTAAAAAACACATTATTACACACACACACACACACACACACACAAGGATACAGAGACAAGTGAACAACCGCGCCGCCTGATAGGGGAAAAACAAATTATCAGGCTCCATATGACCTTTAAAAAATACTTTGTTCTGATTGTAGAAAAAAAGGAAAAATTATATATGACGTATTAGTTCAAACAACTATCTTAATGGCTTGGTTAGAAAGAAAATTGCCACAACCACCCTCTCCAAAAATACTTAATTGTCCGTCTCTTAGGAATGTTATCATTGTGCACAACACCTACAGTACAAATCACATAGATCACGTACTCGTTTAAGTATAGTTATGCAGTTACAAATGTCACTGTAAAGAATTTGAAAACATACTTTTAAAAGACCTTTATTCGCTTTATTTCGCGCCTTGTCCATCAAAATTCCATTGATGATCATTGCGTAAGTTATTAGAATTTTTTTAACGGCAAATTCAACAATAACGTACTTAGTTTTAGGAACAATCAAGCAAGCCGGGTTATCTTGTTTAAATCGTTTTTTTTTTTCCCCTTTTTTTCCCCTTCGCGCTCTGTTGTAAAAAGGAACGCGCCAGCGATCTGGAAAAAGCACATGCACTTGATTATTGGAAAAACCAATGATAACACACTTCCAGTTAATTAGGAGTGTCATCATTGGCTTTTCCATGAATCAAGTGCTTGTGGGGAAAAAAAATTGTACTACAAACACCGACACGACAATGTCATCATTTATAAACAAATCCTGGGAAAACACCTTGTCTTTAATTGCAATTCGTACATAATACCTATTTTTCACATTCAAATATGTGCTTTCATACAACTAAAAGACTAGAAACACGACTGTCAAATCATTTATTTAAGTTAAATTTTACATTATGCAGAATTATGATTTTGAAGAAATTTCATATGAATCAAGTGCCTGTGGGGAAAAACTTGTACTACAAACAAACACTACAAACAAACACCGACATGACAATGTCGTCATTTATATAAAAAAAAAGACTGGGAAAACACCTTTTCTTTTATTTCAATTCGTACATAATACCTATTTTTCACATTCAAATATGTGCTTTCATACAACTAAAAGACTAGAAACACGACTGTCAATTCAGATTTATTTTAGCTAAATTTTACATTATGCAGAATTATGATTTTGAAGAAATTTCACATGTACAAGCGAGGACTAAAACTTACTGGATTTTCCTCCACTAGCCCATTCATAGTTGACACACGGTAGTAATTATATGGAAAAATGGGAACCAGCTTGGAAATGGGCGAACATCAAATACAGTATGTATGTATGTATGTATGTATGTATGTATGTATGTATGTATGTATGTATGTATGTATGTATGTATGTGTGTATGTATATATATATATATATATATATATATATATATATATATATATATAAATAAATATATAAATAAATATATATATATATATATATACATATATACATATATACGTACATATATATATATACGTACATATATATATACGTACATATATATATATATACATACATATATACATACATACATATATATACGGGTTTCGCTGACCAGGATTGGTTAATAATGTAAGTTATGTTTTAGGAAAAAAAAATCTTTTGAAACCTTATCCTAGTCATAAGTGGAACAAAATAGAGACATCGTTTTATTGAGAGAATTTCAGTCCGTTAAAAAGTCGTGAGTTTTGGAACACCTTTTACTAAATTAACACCTGACTGCATGTGCAGAAAATGACGCAGCTCATAGCCTTTCTTCTACACAGAAGCTGACATCCAGGTTACATCTATACTTATAAATATAGGTTTGATCACGAGCACTCAGAAATTTTAAGTTATTGAATTTTTAATATTGTGTTGATTGCCTAGATTTTCTATGGGAACGGAATTGGTACAGTGAGTCCTACGGGAGATAAATGATGATGCACGCAACTGCATCACGCGATCGTACCTTAACTATTTCCATCCAATATCGACTTTCTTGATCCAGCGTAATGACTAACTGCGATTTTAAAAGTCCATTGTGATCAAAAATTTTCGTCTAAAAAATTATGATGGCATAAACTTTGTTATTACTTTATTACAATTAACTTTTAGCAATAAATATATATTTTTAAAATTAAAATCAGTAAATCACCAGTGTGACTTGTACTATAATTACCCCTGCGCACCACCCACCCCGTTCCCAGCCCATTATTGGTGTAGTTCAAGCAAAAATGTCTTTCACTTCATCATTACATTACTGCAGCTGTGTTCACGCGTGCAGATAAGCTTACAAGTATGGTAGACATAATGTATCCATACCGACACACTGAACAGTAACACTTGTTTTTTCGTCAAATTAATGTCTATCTAAAAATTAAATATCACGTCATCACTAATATCCAACCAATCAGACACTGTGAATTCCTCATTCGAGGCGATTATTATATATTTTTGAACCTGTGATTGGTCACAATATTGTAATTATCTTCTGAATTTTCACTTTGTATTATAGGGAAATAAATTGCTTGTTGATTTTCTTCAAGTCCTTTGTTTCACTTTCTTTTCGTAACTTTTTTTAAGAACTAAAGTCTTAACAAACTCTTTATGTGCCGTGTCATAATAGAACAAGACGTAGTAGTGCATTGACTGTACAGTACAGATGTTTGATTTTGTTATATTGTGCACAATATGTTTATGAGTTATGAAAACAAAATGGTCATTGGCTTTCATTTTCTAGAATTTCATAAAGTTTTGGTTAGGTCTTTTGGAGTTTAATGCCAATTTCAGAACATGATACGGTTTTATAACGGCCAGTAGATTTGGTTGGGGAAGACCGCCGAAGAGTCACCGAAGGTCTCTCAGATGGCCATAGAACACAATTAATTTTACTATATAGCCTTTTCATTTGTTTCTCAGTATGGAACGTTCCACTGTGTGACAGTCAATACAAATCATATTTTAATCTAAAATACCTTCAAAGATGAATTTACGGTTTAGTTCTTGTCAAGGGTTGACCTGCGTTTGTTTGAGATGCTGAATTGTAAACAAAACACCAATTAGGTCTTCCTGTACATTATGACACACCCACCTCTCCATCTTATTATGGGTGCTCCGATCATCAGAATGTTAAAATAAAAGGACTTAGACATAACTGGGTCAACGAGAGAGAGAGAGAGAGAGAGAGAGAGAGAGAGAGAGAGAGAGAGAGAGAGAGAGAGAGAGAGAGAGAGAGAGAGAGAGAGATTTCACTTCCAAATCATCACCAAGGCCTTATTACTCAATGTACACTGTTACCGAAATACACACAGACAACCACACAATAAACTCACATTCTAAAGAATAAACAATTGCCTTTAAGTCCTTACCAAGAATGCCAAAATCTAACTTTTGTATCACCACCAGACGGAGACTGGAAAAAATGATCTAAAAATAGACTGGGACTACATTCGTTGGTACTGAACCGGAATTATTAATTGTGTTCTGATTCCTTACAGTGTCAATCTTTTAGTTAATATTTTTGTTTGCATGCCACAACTATTTCAACTTCATACATGAAGTCCTTTGAAATTTCCTTGCAAGTGTATAGTGCTGGTGTTCTGTAGGGTGCAATTTGAGGTCCAATTGTTCGTAAGAAACCAAAACTAAATTCGATATATCTTCCTTA
Organism: Potamilus streckersoni; assembly: GCA_016746295.1. Taxonomy (NCBI): domain Eukaryota; kingdom Metazoa; phylum Mollusca; class Bivalvia; order Unionida; family Unionidae; genus Potamilus; species Potamilus streckersoni. The sequence continues at coordinate 207,228 of JAEAOA010001463.1, forward strand.
ATTATATGAATTTTTCAATGCAGTAAAAACCTAATTGTAATACGCGATAAGGCCTGTCTGAAAATATGTCTGAAATTAAAAGATATTGATTTGATAATTTTAATGGAAATTTAAATAAATATTTATTTTTAAAAACTATTTTTTTTTAAAAAAATAAATTTTCATACAAGTTATAACATTCAGTTTGACACATTTAAGGCAGCAACGTTAAATAATGAATGGTATTTAAAACAAATAGTATTTTGGGTCTGTACAACTGATAATATTATTCCCAGAGATACCGAAGCGTGATAGATCACAGTGATTTTGGCAGCAAATTGCAATATGCCTATCCAAATGCATGTAGGTGTACATACTAAATAAACAAAGACAGGTGCTATGCTTCACATTTATTTTTTCAGGTACTTGGGCAGTTATTTGTATAACTAATAGCCCACTCAAATTTAAAGTTTTGATGGGACCACAACCATGTTTTATAGCAAATATGCATTCCATTTTAATGTCGATAACTACAAAAGTCAACAATGCGATTGGAAAATACAGTTTCAGGGAGATTCTGCCTTACTGAACAATGATGCGAATCTCTCTCATGAAGATCTAAGTCATGTCTTTGAGATGCTGTATATCAGTGTACTGATATGAACTCATCTTGGTCACTTATAACAGCACAGAGCACGTCCTTATGAGACCTTGCTATCACCACCGGACAACTGGGGAGTTTCCAAACTGATCCAACTCTAATACTTTGTTCCAGATACTATGCTAGACCTGAAAAGAAATATCATGTTTCACTTAATCCTAGAAAACAGTAATATGTAGGCAAATGAAGTTAAAATGTGTTGGATATGGTGATTTCAAAATAACATTCAGGTTGCAAATATGGGTAAAAAAGGTGAACTTGACGGAGTGACACTCAGAGATGTGAAGCAATGGGCATGTATTAAAGTGATAAATGCATCCTAAGAATAGATGAAAACATGTACAGGTTAAATAACTAATCAGGTAGAGTATGTATAATAAAGTTTAAGGCAATGTTGGAACGGTGAGGTTTGATAATTGGTGCATATATTAATACATAACAGTATACTGGAAAGTCAAATGACAATGTGCCAAATTAAAATTTATTACTATATGCAATCTTATTCATGAAGAAAAAACAATTTTAGATATTGCAAGTGAATACAGCCAAATGTGGCCACACAGATCAATTAAAGGTACCAATAGATCCTATATCTTCCACTAAATGTGAAATTATAATCCCGAAAACTTGTAAACAAGGATGGACATTTGCATGTGTGGGACATATGCAATGTACTTGTTAAAATCACATGTGCAAACATAATTCAAATGATCTGTTTTAACATTTTTAGTCTATTTTTAAGAGTGTTGGTTACCAAGTTATTAAGCTCAATGATTCAATGGAATCAGATATCAGCTGATGCTGCAATACCGCACTCTGTCAAGGTACTGAATTGAAATGTGTTACCATACAGAGGCATATTCAGGCATATTCATGATGAAGAATAACGATTCTGCTTGATAAAATAAAATAATGAAAGGTAACATCAATCAGGAACTGTATTATTATGGATGCTCAAAATTTACTTTTCATGCAACCCAATCAGGAGGATCATGTCTGTAGGTCGCTTGTGTTCATATAGTATGTAGGAGTACTTTGCTTTCTTTCTGTTATATACGAACAAATTCGATACCATTCTCTCTGCAAAGAAAATGTAACTCTTATTTAATACATCACCTGGAGTTCGAAATAAGGGGTCCCGAGTGGCCGAGTGGTCTAAAGCGCTGTCCGTTACGGATTACTGCCATCTTACCTCTATCTGCGTGAGTTCGAGTCTAGGATTCGGTGAATGTGGATAGGTGAGAAAGTTTGCCAGTAGCTTCTCGTGGGTCGGTGGTTCTTTCCGGTGATTTCCCGGTTTCTTCCTCCACCATTAATACTGGCCGCCATGAATAGCCTATCTTGTGCTGAAAAATGGCGTTAAACAAATATGAGATTATTTCACAATATCGGTACCCCAGATTTTAAGCTAATTCAAAAATCTTGCATGCAGATAATAAGTTCTGGATATTTATTATGATATTCAATAAAAATCGATTTTTAGTTTTAAACAATTACCTAGCCAGATAAACTTCATAAGACATTACATTCTATAATCTTGACAATTTAAATATTGTTGGAAACTTCAGTTAATAATAATAATAATAATAATAATAATAATAATAATAATAATAATAATAATAATAATAATAATAATAATAATAATAATAACAATTTTACTATGAAATCATTGCGTATTTCTCAATGCACCGTGGACATGTTATTGTTTGTAAATCTAAGTGTTTCTCAATGTTCAGCAAGGGCGTTGTCGGTTATTATTGATGTAGTCATAATATGTTTCTCAGCGGTCTATGTAGAGCTCATTTGATGTGAATAAATTTCCATATGAATAGATTTCCATATTTCCATATGAATAGATTTCCATATTTCCCTATGAATAGATTTCCATATGAATATATGTCAATATGAATAGATTTCCATATAAATATATTTCCATATGAATAGATTTCCATATGAATATATGTCAATATGAATAGATTTCCATATAAATATATTTCCATATGAATAGATTTCCATATGAATATATGTCAATATGAATAGATTTCCATATAAATATATTTCCATATGAATAGATTTCCATATGAATAGATTTCCATATCTCCATATGAATAGATTTCCATATGAATAGATTTCCATATCTCCATATGAATAGATTTCCATATGAATATATGTCAATATGAATAGATTTCCATATAAATATATTTCCATATGAATAGATTTCCATATCTCCATATGAATAGATTTCCATATGAATATATGTCAATATGAATAGATTTCCATATAAATATATTTCCATATGAATAGATTTCCATATTTCCATATGAATAGATTTCCATATAAATATATTTCCATATGAATAGATTTCAGTGCAAGCGTCTAATCCATACTAAATAATAAAAATCAGCATAAAATCTTTACATGAAACGCTGCAGTAAAATTATTTTGATATGAATAGCTGTTTAAATTCAAATGAGCACCACCACTGTGATACAAAGTAAACAAGTCTTTCTATCTAAATTTGGTGCAACTGAAATTCGTGGTTTAAGACCGATAATAAATTATGTTTTTGTTTTGGGTTTAAGGTCATTTTTTCGCGCACGACGGGCTATATAAATAGTGGACAGTACGTGGAAGAAGAATCCAGGGAAACCCCGATAATAACCAGTCCTACAGAAAGCTGCTAACAAACTTTTATACCTACCCACATTGGCCGAGTCCGAGATTAGAACATTTTGTGTAATAATTACAAGTTATTTACCTCGAAAGGTAACATGCAACCGTGACAGTCATGTTACAAAAAAATGTTGAAAATTAAATATAACCTGATGATCAACTTAATTTAATTAATTTGTCTTAGTTCTCATGGTGTATGTTCACCATGTATGCATTTACATAGGTATAATCCTTTGTAAATGTAATGCTATTTCTCAACTTCATTTACTATACTTTCTATTTTTAATGTTTTCTCTGTATTATCGATTGTACTAGTCGTACTATACAGATGAAATAAAGATGCCAATAAATCAATCTCTATTTTACATAAAGATTACATTTTTTCAAATATGTAATGGATATTGTTAGTTATTTATTTTTGAACGTTTAAGCAAAAAAATTTACATATCAAGCCTCCACCCCACCCCTTTTCCCGACCAAAAAAAAAAGATAGGTTCCATGCACAAATCACGCTTGGATTCATTCTAGCAATGTGTTTAACCCAAATTCTATTTCGCTCAAATGTAGGCCTGTAGGTCAAGTTTGTCAGCGAAAGATCTGGTTGACCTGCACTCTGAAGCTAGTTTGTATATCTGGTTATTTAAAGGAAGCACGTTCTGTGATTTTCTCTGCAACTTGAGATGTTATCTTGAAGTGTTTCTTTGAGTACGTGCTCGAATATGCCAGTAGTGTTTAAAAATACTTAAATACAATAGTTATGTCTTCTATAACAAAATTGTGTGTGTATGTATGTGTGTGTGTGTGTGTGTGTGTGTGTGTGTGTGTGTGTGTGTTGTTGTTGTTCCTATACTGTGTTGTTTCTATAACTGGGTCGTGTTGCTGGATCGTTCATCTAGATGAGAGGTAGGCAAAATTCGGCCCTTGGATGGGATCCGGCCTGTAACATGATTTTAGCAGTTAATTTACGTAATAAAGTCACTTATCCGGGACGCGCCCTGGAGCCTTCTCTAGATACCGAGTTCCACAATTTATTTCTTCAGTGGGGATACTGCTTCTTTTGTGTGCATATATATGTATGTGCGCGCGTATCAACTATTAAAGGGGTGGATATTAATGTATTCGAGCATGATAGTTTTTATTTCTTATCCATCTAGAATTAGGTCTCTGTAATACTAATCATAACATTAAGTGGTCGAGCAAAAGCATTTTGAGGCAAAACAGATAGAGGGGTTGGGGAGAACGTTTTGTGGTGCTCGGAGAGGCATCGATGGATTATACTGTTTTGGAAAAAGCTTTCTTAGGCTTAGGTTAGGATAAAGATTAATCTTCATCGAAACGATTTTAAACACGAACGTTACCACTGCTTACTTTCCCCAGGATAACAGCCGTTTTCGACAACCACTGTAAGCAGTGTGTAGCACAGGGCTCATCTCCAACACCCCCGGCAAGCCCCATTTGTTACACAGCATAGTTGAGGACACACGGTTCTATTAAACTGTCAAAAAAGGGAACCAGTCTGAAAATGGGTGAACATGTATATATCTATATATATATATATATATATATATATATATATATATATATATATATATATATATATATATATATATATATATATATATATATATATATATATATATATATATATATGGGTTTGGCTGACCAGGATTGCCATGTAAGCTATGTTTTAGGGAAAAGAATCTTTTGTGAACTTATCCTAGTTGTAAGTGAAACAGTATAGAGACATTGTTTTATTTATGGAATTTCAGTCCTTTAACAGTCACAAGTTTGGAAAACTCATTACTAAAATTAGCACCTGCATGACTCTGGTATGAAATTGAAAACACGTTTCAAACACATGCAGGTCCAGAAATGCCGCGGCTCATCTCCTTTCATCTTCACAGAAGCTGACCTGACATCCAGGTTTCATCTATACTGATAAATATGTTTGATCACGAGCTCTCAGACATTTTTAGTTATTGAATTTTTAATGTCATGTTGTTTACATATGTTTACTATGGGAACTGAATTAGTACCAGGAGTCCTATAGAGAGCTACAGCAATACAGTGACTCCACATATTGAAGTGCAATTAATATTACTATAGATGCAGTCATATGGTTCTATTTGTGGATAACAAGCAAAATTAATACTTTTTGTAAACCAAAGCGAGTTTCAGTGATATATTAAACGCCATATTCAGAATGTTGCAAAGAAGGGGGAAGGGGACATTGTGTAGTGTAGATTTGACTATGTTAAGTGGAGTGTTTTGCTTTTTGGTTCATATCTAAGCAATACATATATAAAATTTATACAATTAACCGTTTATAGAGTAATTATAGAAAGCAATATGATATTTCCTAGTTGTGTTTTGAAACATAATGCATCAGATATGATCACTTAAGTATATTCCACTATACTTAATGGTGATGGCCTCCCATTATTTTGCATCCTATAAATTTCTTTCAGTGAATATTGTGAAACTCCATATTTTGCATTTTAATGGACTTATATCTACCTTTAGTTTTAAATTATATGTCTTTTGTGGGAATTTTAGGTAATTTGTGTTATTTAAATTTCCTTTTCTGTAATAATACATGTACATATAGATGGTCACCTTGACCTTTTACTTATTAACTACTTAATACGACAAGGCTGGTAAAATATTTCAGTATTAAATTGGAGAGAGATAAATGGTGATATTAGAAAAGATGACTCTTATTAGACAGCTTTATTTTAGTATTTTTTTCTGATTTTCTTAAATAAAGCTCAAATATTTAAATGTTGCCTGAAATGCACCATTGCTCTTTAGGTAAAAATGAACTTACAATATAATTTAATATTCACTAATGTTATCTTTTTCAAGCAGAACTATGCATATTGCTTACTTGTGTATTGAACTACTGTTCCTAGGGCTGTTAAATTAAATCAATGGTGGCTATAAAGACACACGGTACTAATTATATGGGAAAATGGGAACCAGCCTAAAATGGGTGAACATAAGTGATATATTAAAAGTGACTTTAAACAAATAGCACAACAAGGCAGCCGATTGTGTCCGACATGGGAGGATATCGAACTCGCTACTAATGAATTACGAGTCAAACGCTCTACTAACTTAGATACAGTGGTTACGTCCGGCACAGAACCAGCTGCCAGCACTCACCATTGACGACAATGCTGCGCACTAGTGCGACAGTGGCAGCCTAACAACCACGGCTGTTCTTTATAATGTCGGTGACATTTAAACATAACATTGGCCTGTTATTGGAACAACTATTACCGTTCTTGTTCTTATCTACTTATTAAGGCGACTCGGATGACCTAAAGTCAATTTCATCAATGTGCATCTGCTGTCTCAGTAGTATAACAGTAAACTGTTCAGGCACATGTACGCACGCGCGCACGTGTGTGTATGAGAGAGAGAGAGAGAGAGAGAGAGAGAGAGAGAGAGAGAGAGAGAGAGAGAGAGAGAGAGAGAGAGAGAGAGAGAGAGAGAGAGAGAGATGTGCACGTATGGTTATGAATGTGACCTATACTAAAGTCAAGTACCACGAGAAATGTTGAAACCCGGTATTTCTGACCGTATCGAGATGCATACCACGATGTAACGGAATTTTATTAAGGACAAAAAGTGAAATTTCTTGGTAAAAGGGAAATTGTAAATTTTCTTTATTATTCCGGCTTGAATAATGCCGATTAATATCCATATTGGGAAAAAAGATGTTTCTATCGTGAGATAAAGGAAAATAAAATATATTGACCAGAAAGAAAACATCAGCCCACAACCCACCTCCTGAATAAATAGTCCGAGTTTCCTCTGACCTTGACACCCCATATTTAATATTTGGTTTTTATGTTGGGGTGTAGGGTCAAGTCTATTTCCTATCAAAAACTTGGAATTTGCCGACACCAACTATCAGGCCTAGCAAACTTAAATGAACTTATATTGACCCATACTTACATTAAATCGATAGGGAAATCATTTATCTTCTCAGTGATTTCCGCACACGCCGATCGACAATCGATCTACTCATTCGGCTTGATGCATCCATTAATCTCGCATTCAACTCCAGGAAAAAATCCCATCGCCATGTCATTGCAATTTTCCTTGATCTTGAAAAAGTTTTTGACTTAGTTTGGACTAAATGTCTTATCGCTCAATTAAATAAATTTGACATCTCTGGAAGACTACATAAATGGATTGAAAACTTCTTAACAGGTAGGACCCTCCAAGTTAAATTTGACCACACCACATCCCTATCATTTCCAATCCATAACGGCACCCCCCAAGGTAGTGTTATCAGTCCACTCCTTTTTAACCTTATGATCAATAACCTTGCTAGTTACCTCCCCAAACAAATCCAGTTGTCACAATTTGCTGATGATAGCTGTATTTGGTTAATTTGCAATCCCAGACTTATAGAAAATATCAAACTTCTACAAAAGGGACTTAACGCTGTATACCATTGGGCAGACAACTGGGGCTTTAAACTCTCTCCCACTAAAACTAAAACAATTCTCTTCTCCCCCCAAAAATTAAACTAACAAGTTTATCCTCAACTATACCTACAAAACGAATTGATCACTTTCAAGAAACAGGCTTGGTTCCTAGGATTATTGCTAGACCAACACCTAACGTGGAAGCCACACATTCAAAAAATTGTACAGAGATGCCAATCAGACTTAAAACTCCTTACCCTCATTTGCAATACCTCTTGGGGTGCTGATCAACAAACTCTCCTCCTAGTCAACCGCTCCTTAATCCGTTCCAAGATCGACTATGCTTGCCAACTATACCAAACAGCTACACCAACACTTCTCAAACTCCTAGACTCTCTCCAAAGAAAAGCTCTCCTTCTTTGTACAGGCCTTCTCCATAATACGATCACGAAAGAGCTTCAAATCATTGCCAGCGAACCCCCCTTAACTCTGAAATACTCCACTAGAATATCAATACATCCACCAACAAACCTAACTCGCTCCGCCCTGGAATTATGTCTTAGAAAATTCTTTCCCAAACTTATCCCTAAGCCACCAGCTGGTCAAGTCATATTCCAACTTCATAAACTCCATCCTGAATTGCAACTTTTACCTGATCCCATTCTTACAGCTAATTTGACACCCTGGCGCAATTCCCCTCCCAAAGTACAACTAGCCATTACACAATACGGCTCTAAATATGTCAGTCCTTGGAAAATTCTAACTGCCGTCAACCAACTTTTGGATGACCATTATAAACAACATCTAAAAATCTATATTGATGGATCAAATCAAACTAAACCCCCTATATCCACTGCAGCTGCCTATGTTATTCCAGAACTTGGGGTTATCTCCTCCTATAGGCTACCCCATTATTCTTCCATCTTCACAGCGGAACTATGGGTCATTTATCAGCCTCTTATCTGGATCCAATATGAGCGTCGCAAAGTCTTCCTTATAATCACAGACTTCCTTAGCGTTGCAAAATCTCTCCTCTCCCATCAACCCTCCAGTCAACCAAACTTACTGGACAAAGTTAGGACCATTCTTTAAAACCTCTACGCCTCCGGTAAAACTGTGGAGTTTATGTGGACACCATCCCACCTCAACATAAAAGGCAATGACGCCGCCGACCTTGCTGCGAAACAGGAACTCACCATCTCAGACATCAACCATATTGCCCCCAGTGTGTCGGAAATATACTCCGTAATACGAACCTTTTGCAATAAACAATGGCAATCCAATTGGACCATCTCCAACAAAGCTCGATTCTTGTTCCACATGCAACCGACTGTTATTAGACAAAGTGCAACATCCAAAACCCTCAACCGTCATGATTCATTAACTATTAATAGACTCCTAACTGGACACACCAAATTACCCACTAGTTTCGGGAAATACCTAAACAAAACTGTGCCACAACCACTAATCTGCCCATACTGTATGTACTGTACCTAATACCATAGAACACCTAATGAACAATTGTGCCTTCTACTATCCTCAAAGACAAGATCTTCAACAATCACTTCGAATCATACAGGCTCCCATAGACTAACCAACTTACTTCATCAAGAGACTTAACCCGAATCAACTACTCACTTATGGCTATGTTATCCAATTCCTGAAGAAAACCCAGACGTATTTTAAGTTCTAAAAACAATATTGAAATTCATACTGACAATATTTAAATATGCACTAATTATATGTTCAATATATCCAGTATTACCGTAACATAATTAAGCTAAGTTATGAAATTAATTCCATGTACCCTGATAAAATTGTAAACTCCGTACATCTTTATTAGATTTTATTTTTTCATCATACCTTCCCAACCTAATTTAATTCTTCCATTATTCTCAATACATATCTCCTTCCTCCTAATCATCACCACTTCCTTTCCCTTTCTATTTTCTTACCTCTTATTAACATTTTAACCAATTATCCCGTATCCAGCGGTTTTCCTGGCGCAATCAAACATCATTTATCCAAAAATTCTCATATAAATTTCTCCTTCCCCAGTTATTAATTGATATGTATAACCTCCAATATTACCTCCCTAGTGACAGTGTTCCGTATTGTTAATAATCTTACTTTCTTACCTAATTATTCCAACAAATATAGGACAACAGAATTTACCCTCATGAATTGACTTCTCGAGTCATAGCTGTCTGCCATCATCAAAGTTTCCTTGCTGCTGGGGTCGTAATGCTGCTACGCCCTGGAGCCCTAACCAAACCAGAAACTCTTATAAACATCCCCTATAGGGGCTCTAGGGCAACCTACAACTTCATCAATACCTGATTTCCAGATCTACTCCACCTTCAACATTTTACTTGCTGCTACGTCTCCACCTGCAAGATCTTACTTGCTGCTACGTCCTGGAATAGTGCACACCTCGGAAAAATAAAGTCATTGTCTAATTTTAGAGTTGTCAAATTGGTGGTGCATGTTTCTGGGGCAATCACTACAACAACTAGAAGAATCTACACCACGACTACCTCTTCCACCAACATAAACTGCAGCTACGACCTGGAGCTCAGTTGCCCACTCTTGTTGCATATATGTTTGTTTAAATTATTGTTCTATGTGGCCATATCAACAGGCGCTAGGGAACACATACTAGCAAACACCTGGATGGTACCGCCATTCAACATGCACTGGTTGAACGTTATTATCTGCCATGGCCTTGTTTATCTGTTGTCCGGTACTGTATTTTGTCACTGCAACATGCTTGGCATCCTCCCATTCCTTCCGGACAACGTTGACCCTACTCGATGAATGGGTCTTTCCTCCTTATGTTTTCTTTTATACTTTCAGAATAGTCAAATTGGCGGTGCATATTTCTGGTGCAATCACTTCAACAACTAGAACAACCTACTCCACGACTAGCTCTTCCATCAACATAGACCGTACTCCACGACTAGCTCTTCCATCAACATAGACCGCAGCTACGACCTAAAGCACAGCTGCCCACTATTGTTGCATATATGTTTGTTTAAATGTTGTTTTTTGTGGCCAATTCAACAGGTGCTAGGGAATACATACTAGCAAACACCTGGGTGGTACCGACATTCAACATGCACTGGTTGAACGTTAATATCTGCCATGGCCTTGTTTATATGTTGTTAGGTGCTGTATTTTGTCTAATGCAACATGGTGGGCACCCCCCCACACACACACACTCCCTCCGGCCAACGTTGACCCTACTCGATGAGTGGGTCCCTCTTTATGTTCTCTTGTTATGTTATCTTTACTTAATATTTGTAGCCATTCCAACAGGTGCTAGGTAAATATACTAGCAGACACCTGGGTAGGATCCGGAAGTCTGCAAGCCCGTGCAGAACAACGATTTCTTACCATGGCTTGTATTGTTTTTTGTTAATCGTTTGTAAAGGTACTTGAACGTCATGGAATGTACCATTTTGTGATGATTATTACTACTTAGGGCTCAACTTTCGACCCACTTGAGCTCTTTTTTGGCTGACAACTCTCGGATGGCGCTTAAAAAAATCCCATTTGGTATTTTATTAATATACTCTATCTCTACCAACCTTGGAAACAAAAAATTAATGGACACTTAAGCCCAATAACTTGACTTATCTTCAGGCAATTTTTACGCTTAGTTTACAAATCATCGAACCTTTTCATTATATTAGGTGTATTCACAACTCAGGTTTATTTGACCCGTATGAGATAATCTCATGTTTGATTTTACATTATTCTAATAAATCTGGTTATACTTAACCAATAACTGCCTTTGCTTGCTGTTGGTGTATTTCTACGACTTTGGTGCATACTACAGTGCTGCTGCTCTACTGTTTCTACATGAATGCTGCTACGTCCTGGAGCCAAAATCAAACCAAAAATCCCTACAAACATCCCCTATAAAGGCTCTGGGGCAACCAAATACTGCATCATCGACGGACTTTCAGGTCTTCTTCGCCTTCCAAATCTTCCTTGCTGCTACGTCCTGGAATCATGCCCACTAAGAAAAGAACTTACGAAATTGCCTACATTTCAAATATGCCTAATTGGTGGTGCGTGGTTCTGGGGCAATGACTTCAACAACCAGAGCATTCGAAGCTGGAACTGCTACATTCAACACTATCACTACCTCTACAAACAACATAGACTGCTGCTACTCACCGGAGCCCTGGTCAATCCTAAAACCCTTATAAAACATCCCCTATTTGGGCTCTGGGGCAACTCATAACTGCTACATTCAACACTATCACTACCTCTACAAACACCATAGACTGCTGCTACGCACCGGAGCCCTGCTCAATCCTAAAACCCTTATAAAACATCCCCTATTAGGGCTCTGGGGCAACTCATAACTGCTACATTCAACACTATCACTACCTCTACAAACACCATAGACTGCTGCTACGCACCGGAGCCCTGCTCAATCCTAAAACCCTTATAAAACATCCCCTATTAGGGCTCTGGGGCAACTCATAACTGCTACATTCAACACTATCACTACCTCTACAAACAGCACAGACTGCTGCTACGCACCGGAGCCCTGGTCAATCCTAAAACTCTTAAAAAACATCCCCTATTTGGGCTCTGGGGCAACTCATAACTGGATCGTCACTTAACTCCCAGAATTTCCATGCTGCTACGTCCTGTAGTCATGACAACTAAGAAAAGATATTACGAAATTGCATATATTTAAAAAAAATTGAAAAATTGAGAAAAAATTATATTTTATGTCATCACAAATGGTGGTGCGTGATTCTGGGGCAATCACTTCAACAACTAGAACAACTCATACAGCTACAATCTCTACCAACCAACAGAACTTCAAGAAGGAATGTCCCTTGTTAGCAGTTACCCACCCTATGTCAATTGTTATGTTTGTCTCATTGTTTGTTCTATGTGGCCATTAACATTGTGGCTCGTATTTGTTTGACCTGTACTGTGTGACGATTGGTGTCATAAACAGACGCTAGGGAAGATATACTAGCTGTCCTGGGTGGGGTCTCCCGCTTGGCAAGCCTGTGCTAAGTAGGGAATTCCTGCTGTGGCTCTGATTGTTATTGTTCGTTTGTATTGTACTGTTTTGTGTCATATACTAAATTGTGGGTCTCTGCGGGCCTTGCTTTGGTGGTGGCTGTTCTTGTGCTCTTAGCCTGCTGCTGGCTTGGGAGGTGTTCTTTCTGCGCAGAGTGTGTGAATATCAGGGTCTCAAGGTCAGGTCCGAAGCGAAAAGGCCCAACCCTGGGCCAAGTACCTTCCCGTGGATCCGGGCCGATGGCCAACCACAGAGGGGGTTACAGGAGACCCACCCTTCGGGTGGGATCTCTGGTCTCTTTTGAGGCTTTAAAAGTCGTCAAGCAACCGCACGTGCATATACGACTATAATTGCTCAAGTCAAGTCAATAATCACAAACAGCGTTGACATGTAGTTTCAGCATGATCAGTCAGCCTCTTTCCAGGAAGATGCGACATGTTTCGGACTGCTGTTATCTCAATTAATATCTTGAATACTACGTGTTTTTTCTTGACATTGTAGACTTTGTGTGACTTTCATTCAATATTTTCGAGTTTGGAATGGAAAGTTTGGTGCATAAACCTATATTGTAATATGGCAGGTAAAGGTGAATACATGGAAGCTCTTGCCAATGAGATACTTTAAGAAAAGGGATATTATTTTAATATTAAAGAACTACAGTATGAGGTAATAAAATCAGTAATCAATGGAAGTGACACATTTCCCGGGAAAAAACGCGTTTTTTTGTCACGAGACTATTTGACCTGTGACGTTTAGGTGTCGCTCTACGGTTTCGTATTTAGCATAGGGTTAGAATTTTAACGAAAAAGAACTTCCCCGGGTTTCCTCACTAGTTATACTGTCTATTTAAAAGAGAATTTGTATATCTGAGGTGTTGTTTAAAGAACCTTTAATTCCCTTTATCTTGATGTATGATTGATGGATGTAATATGAGTTAGAGAGTGTACAGCTTGGCCTTACTCCAGATTTGCAACTTTCAAAGAAAGTTCTAGCTCTACTTGCTCATTTTCACTTCTCGAACTTCAGAGGTAAATTGTAAACAAAAGCGCCGATAACTTTTTTTTACATTTTATGTATTTGGTAATTCAATCATTGCACTTTTACAAGCTGGTATTGTCTAGTTTGGCAAAATTCATTTTCCATATTTTAATAGCTGCCAACAATAGTGTACTTTAGACAAATTCAGGTTGATTTTTGGAGCACAAGGGAGCAGTCATTTTAATTAGCAGTGTCCTAAGATCATTTAAAATTTCCAAAAGTACAATATCCAAAGAAATTTCAGCCACATTACATGAAAGTATCATATAGGTATGCCAACATTTTCTCCACTGTGCATGTTTAAAATGCAAACAAGTTCACCTTATATACACCACTCTCTCAAAAGTACATAATAACTGGTGAGCGCCACCTTATGCAGATCGGCCGCGAGATTTGGTTAGTCATGCGACTAGCAATGCAATGATACGAACGAGGTCAAAATTCATCAACGCTGTAGTTTCATCACGTCTGACAACAGATTAAAAACAAAATCGGTGTTATGCTAGTAATCTCTGAGAATATAAATGATTTCTCTATCGATTTAATGTTAAGTATGGTCATTTAAATTTTCTAGGTTTGATAGTTGGCGACTACCCTATGCCGACACCAAATGGTATCGGCAAATTCCAAGTTTTTGATAGGGAATGGGCTATGATCCTACACTCCAACATAAGAAACCAAATATAAAAAATGGGGTATCAAGGGTCAGAGGAAACTCGGACTACTGAATAAAATGACCAATCCCGTATCGAAAATGAATTTGCTATTTGTATGTTGATAGTTATACACGGTATATGCTGTGATCTAAAAACCAACACTAACTTTGGATGAGTAATCTTACTATGTTGACATGAGAGAGCTTGTTGTTGTTGTTGGGCTTAACGCCATTTTTCAGCACATGATAGGCTATTCATGGCGGCCAGTATTAATGGTGGAGGAAGAAACCTGTTAATCACCGGAAAGAACCACCGACCCACGAGAAGCTACTGGCAAGCTTTCTCCCATATCCACATTCACCGAATCCTAGACTCGAACACACGCAGACCGAGGTGAGATGGCAGTGATCCGTAACGGACAGCGCTTTAGACCACTCGGCCACTCGGGGCCCCAGAGAGCTTGTTGACAAAAACGATGAAGTATAATATTTGCAAAATCTGGCAGGTAACCTTGGAGTGAGATGTAATCACCAGGGCAAGATATTTAACAGACAGATTATATTCTCTTCATGTAGAGCAACGAGAGAGAGAGAGAGAGAGAGAGAGAGAGAGAGAGAGAGAGAGAGAGAGAGAGAGAGAGAGAGAGAGAGAGAGAGAGAGGCCTAAATAGTCAGCTAGCTCTGCTTGCTACGAATAGGTACATGTACTTCTCATTGAATCCCTGTGCAATGTAGAGTACAAAGGACAAGTACACAAAATTCTAAAATGTAATGAACAATAATACGTTCACTAAAATGATAAGATGCAGTGAACAATGACGTTCATTATAATGTAGTGTACAAAGACGTGCACTATAAAAGAGAACATCAACTAATGCGTAATTGAAATGGCTATTTGAGAAGAAACTAACGTTCAACATTCACATAACAGTAGTTTATTCTGGTGACCTAGGACCTAGTATACGCAAGCTTATTAAGTGTAGTAACATTGATGCGTCGTGATAGCAAAGAATCTCTCTCTCTCTCTCTCTCTCTCTCTCTCTCTCTCTCTCTCTCTCTCTCTCTCTCTCTCTCTCTCACACACACACACAAACAATCAACCGGAAAGTCTCCATATTCGTAGACCAAGTAAAATGTGATTATCATGTAAGCCCGAGTGTGTATGTGACTTCATGATGATTGATAATAAATGCAATATAACATTAGAAATTAATACAACGAATCTATACGGAATTATATGTAACTTAACAAATATAAAATATTTATTTTAAATTTACACAACGGTATGTATGTTTATTAGTAACTAGGGGCATCAGTAATGTACGTCATTTATTTACCCTGGTAATACACTATCACTGTTGAATTAGTGCTAACTGTTTATTAGAGGCTAATTTTAATTTTATTTGTGTTTGTCTTCACATCGGTTGAAAATAGCCACCTTTTTAAGAAAGAAAACAAAATGCTCTTTTCGAGTCTTTAAACAGAGTTTTTAACAGAGTGTTAACTAGAAGGATCTCATTTAAAGATTTTTTTACAAACTTAATGAGATACAGATGTGTCCTCAGTTGTTTGTTTTTTTTTTTAACATTAAGCGGAAAATGAGGAATATGATTAGACGGACGTACACGTGAAGAAGGTAGTATAAAATATGTAATATGGTCGCAGTTTTACGATGCGCCGTAGCGTACAAAAGATGGTCCAATGAAAAAGCTGCAGTTAAAATTTAAATGTCGTTTTGGATCAAATTGCATGCCCGCAGTTCCATTTTCTAGATCGAGATTTTAGATTTTATATGTTGAATTATACAGTGGAGGTTTAAAGTTCTATTTGTTTGTCGATGTGTTACAGTGTATATTTTGAATTACATGGCAGTGGTTGAAAGTTCAAAATCACATATCGTGAATCCCTAATTCACACATTTTGTGTAACTGTTTGTGATGAAAGTTCCATTTCATATGGCGAGTATTTGGATTTTATCAGCTGAATTTCACAGCAACGAGAAGCAATCTCATTGTTTAAAATCAACGCAGTCGATTCACTGGAGCGACCTCTAACGAAGAAATTCATGGTAATACTCGACCTATAAATGGTAACTATCAAACTGTATACCCACCATTTTTTTTTCTTTCTCCACATCTTTCCGGGAAACGTTTACCCAACACGATGAGTGGGTATCCCACCCCCATTAAAACTGTCGTTTATAATTACAGAAATACACATAGCCAGAAAGACAGTGAAAACCATACTACCAATAAGTATACTACTGACAAACATAAGAATCAAGCAAATTCAGTTGACAATAAAACACAGGCAGTTGTATGAACATGTGAGACATTTCGTAACCAAACAATACGATCAAAAACAGTGACATCACATCCTCCACAAATTTTCCTATACTCACTCAAGATGATGGAATCGACTATACGAAACAAGCTGGAAATCTACAAGTACAACACGACATAAATAAAAGATAGCTGCTACGTCCTAGAGTCAGACCCACTAAAAAAAGCACTTACGAAATTGCCTACATTTCAATTGAGCCTACCTTGTGGTGTTTGACTCTTGGGCAAACACATCTCTATCAACCCAACAAGACAACCTCTCAAATACCAGTAATAACTTATATAGCGGCTACGCCCTGGAGTTCTAACTCAATGCTAAATCCCTACCAACTTCCCTACAAGGGCAAACTAACTGTACTACTCTTCGACTACCCACAACATATAGGAACTCTCCATATCAAGGACACAACAAGAAGATAAACATCAATCAATAAGGGTAATAGGAAACTCAACCTTTTACCCTGAAAACCATACTCCCCCCACTCCGGACAAATCTACCCCTACTCGATGAGAGGGAAAAACCAAATACATGTTTGTACTGTCAAAATATGTCTGTAATCAAATCAATAAGGATATTTGGAAGCTCGACCTAATATCCTGTAATCCCCAAGCCCTCCGGACAACGTAATTCCCACTCGATGAGAGGGATAATTTCCTTCAGGTCGTCATGTCATGGTCAATATGTTTGTTGCCATACCAACAGGTGTCAGGAACCTATACTGGCAAAAACCTGGGTAGGATCCGAAGATCGACAATCCAATATAGATCAACGATTTCTTAATATGGCTTGTCTGTACCTATTACTGTTGTAATGTTATTAAATGTTTTGTTTAATAATTAACATAGAGCTCAACTTTCGACCACCTTGAGTTCTCTTTAGACCAACAACTCTGTATGGCCCTTAAAAATCCCGATTGCTATTTCATTAATGAACTCAACACAACAACCTTGACATCCAAGATAAAAACGGGACCCTACCACCCACTCATTTGACGTATCATTAGACCTTTTTACGCTTAGTATCCAAATCATTACACTGGTCCTTACAAATAGGTATATTCACAACTCAGGTTTATTTTGACACGTATGAGATAAACTCATGTTTGGTTACTAAAATTCCTATATAAATATGGCATCGCTTAGCCATCAACGACTCTTGCTTGTTGCTGGTGTTTAGGCAGCCTTGGAGCATACTTTTGCGTTCTGAACAGGACTCTCTACCAGACTGCAGCTATACCCCAGAGCCAAATCAATCCTAAAACCCCTATAAATCCCATTACAGAGGCTCAGGGGTAATATTCCTATAAAATATACACAAGAACCCTCCCTCCTAACAGAACACAACCACCTAGACTTCCTACCTACCGCCTACAGACCACCATGACTGCTACGTCCTCGGAGTCTTACCCACTGTGAAACTTTCCAACTTTTCATATATACCAAATGGTGATGTGGGGCCATGGGTCAAACACGTCAAGCGATAAGCAGCTACGTCCTGGGGTCACGCCCACTATGAAAAGAATACAAAATTGCCTGCATTTCGTATATACCAAAATGGTGGAGCGCGGGCCCTGGGGCAACCACTTCAATAACTACAGACAACCAGCGACGTAGAACCTGCTACGTCCTGGAATCATGCTCACTAAGAAAAGATATTTCACTATACCTACAACTTATATATACCAAAATAGTGAGTCGTATTTCTGGGGCAATCACATCAACAACTAGATCAACCTACATGTGGAACTCTACGTGCGGCGCTTTGGAGGTGGTACTCTTGGCGCTCTCGTCCTGCTGGTGGATTGGTTGGTGTTTGAGCTGTATGAACAGTGTTGAATGTCAAGGTCTTAAGGTCTGGTCCGAAGCGATAAGGCCCTTTCCTGGGCCAAGGACCTCCAAGTGGACCCGGGCCGATGGCTTACCACGGAGGGGGTTAATGGAGACCCACCCTTCGGGTGGGATCTCTGGTCTCTTATGAAAATACGAGGCTTTAAGAGTCGTCGAGCAACCGCACGTGCATATACGACTATAATTGCTAATGAAAATGAAAATGTATAGGCATGAAAAGTAATTGCACCTCGTAATTGAATACACGAATGATGTATCTTTGCACCTCGTAATTGAATACACGAATGATGTATCTTTGCACCTCGTAATTGAATACACGAATGATGTATCTTTGCACCTCGTAATTGAATACACGAATGATGTATCTTTGCACCTCGTAATTGAATACACGAATGATGTATCTTAATACTCGATATTATTCGATATTATTTTGAAATATTAAAGTAGACATTGTGTAAAGTTATTTTAACACCAACACATTATGTCAATATATAAATCAATATATAAAATAGCAATTCGACCAACCACATAAAAATCTCTAACCACCTCTGTAATTCAATAGATACAATCTAAAAACTCAACGTACAAAATGGAACTTTCGACGCAATCAGTGTGATTCAACATGCTACCTTTAAACTCTTGACATATGACTTTAAAATGTCAACAATCGCCATGTAATTCAGAAGATACAGTCTGAAATCTACAATGGACGTTGAATTTTCAACCAGCGCTGTGTAATTCAACAATTGCATTCTACAATACTCGTCACATGAAATAGAACTTTTAACATAAACTCTTTAAACTAATACGTAAATAAGGAATTCTCGACGTATGGCATTGAAATCAACAAACGCCGTGTAATTCAAACGACACAATCTAAAACCTAGACACATAAATCATAATTAAACAGATGCAATCTAACATCTGGACCTAGAAAATGGAACTTTAAAGACAAGCATGTCAAACTGGAATACTGGACATATGACATTAAAATTTCAACGGCAACATTCTGATTGGACTAGTCTTATCCGCTAGGGCGCATCATACAGTTTTTCACTTAGGGAGCCTCGGGTGGCAGTCTGATCTTAGGTGGGTATGTGAGAAAGGTTGTTAATGAATGTGTCTGGGTTTCTTCCATGGGTCTTCTCTGGGTTTCTTCCCCACTAAAATAAAATGACCGCCGTGTAAAGCCGATAATTTGATGGAATTTTGCGTTTAACACACAATGCCATATTGATCGTTTTACATATAAAGATACAAGTATGAAAGTACACCCTTAGAAGTAGTGTAATCTAGAGCACGTATACAGATGGACGGACAGAAAAGTACGCTTGTTCATTGAAGATGGCAGCTAGCAGATTTGTTGTTGTTATATGGCTTAACGCCATTTTTCAGCACAAGTTAGGCTATACATGGCGGCCAATATTAATTTTGGAGGAAGAACCCTTTAAAACCCCAGGAAGAACCACCGACCCACGAGAAACTACTGGCAGGCTTTCTCACACTTACCCACGCAAGCCGAGTCTGGACTCGAACTCGGACAGACATAGGTGAGATAGCAGTGATCCGCAACGGTCAGCGCTTTAGACCACTTGGCCACTCGGGGCCCCAGCTGGCAGATTTGAAATGGAAATACTAAATGAAGGAGCTGACAACAACATTCAAGTAACTCTACCCCATCCCTGTGCACTCATTCCTTATTAATCACTTTTAAAGTCCATGACAATTTGTGCTGGGCATGCTAACATAAAAGACAAAAGCTTAATGCACACTTGGCATCTAAGCAAAATAGGAATGAATCAGATCAAGGGAGCCATTTTACAGGTCATAAATTAACAATATCATTTGCGTCACTAGGGTTGATGTCACCCATTGTGGTAACTTATTGTCACACACACACACACACACACACACACACACACACACACACACACACACATGGACCTACTTCCTGCGCAAAAATTCAAAACTTTTATAGAGTCATGTGCGGTAACTCATGGTGTCAATCACATGAATCTCCTTTCTACACAAAACATTCAAAAATTTTATAGGCAGTCATTTTGGCGTCACCCCTCTGATGATGTCACCCGATGCGGTCCGCACCCCTCCAACACCTTAGTGACGCAACCGATTAATATATGTTGTAAGTAAACTACCTGATGTTACTCGTGTATATAAAATGATTTAAGGGTACATCAGCACAATATTATCTGCGCCGTGTCGTGCTAAGAGTCTTTATATAGAAACTTTTTGATAACGGATAATGAAAATATGTCTTAAAGGTCAATGCTTCATGCGATAAAAGGGACGATACCTGTGTTATGTATAAGTGCATACAGCGTTTAAACGACATATATATATATATATATATATATATATATATATATATATATATATATATATATATATATATATATAGATATATATATATATATATATATATATATATATATATAAGACCAACTCAGTCTAGTGCTTACATGTACGACCATACATGCATAAACTAAAAGATAGGTAATGCAAAAGTGCATGTTACAACTTGTAAATTCAGCTATAAATAAACACACAAATAAAAAGCACAAGCAAAACTAGTTTTATGTGTATATGCGTGTGTGTGCGCGCGTGTGTGTTAAAGGTATGTATGACTACGAATAAGACGTAGATCTTTTGTAACACTGTATTGCCGATCATATACGTACCACAATCTAAAGCAAATTTATTAGGGATCAACAATTTAATTTCTGGGTCAAGGGCCTGTGATTTATTTATTTATTTTTTAAATTTCCAGCTTTATTAGCACCGAATTATATTAAAATTATTAGAGAAAAATGTAGCTATCTTGAAAAAAAATAGTCTTCACCAAAATGAAAATATCAGCCCTCAGTACACCTCTTGAATTAAATGACCATTACCTTATACAAAATAAATTTGCTATGTGTATGTTGATAGTTCTATACTGTATAAAATTGTAATGAAAATAAACTAACACTAACGTTGAATGTTTACATTATAGCTTACTCTGTTAAGAGCACTGTGCGGAGATGAGAGAGCTTGTTTACAACAACGAGAAAGCATACTATTTACCACAATTGGCCGGGTCAACTTGGAGTGAGATGTCATCACCAGGGCAAAATATTAGAGCCAGTGAACAATCTGGTCCATCCAAACTGAAAATATTTACTGGACATTAAAAGAAATTCGTAAAATTTCGATGAAACTGGCCTTAAACCCAGAACAACAATACACGGAGCAAAAGTTTAGATGGAAATACATCGGAGAGAGAGAGAGAGAGAGAGAGAGAGAGAGAGAGAGAGAGAGAGAGAGAGAGAGAGAGAGAGAGAGAGATTATAAGGCCGTCTCTCAACTCAGATTTTCTCAGCTAGAACGAACCCTCCTAGCGACTTTTGTTTATCTGTTACAATCTTAATACATGAAAGGGAGGTCTCACCAGTTTGTGTTTTCATCAAAATGGCAAAGGAGGAATATAATTTGACGGTCGCACACATGAAAAGACAAAGATAAAATAGCTAACATATTCGCAGTTTTACACTTAGGGGTTGGTGGCAGAGTGGCCTTGCGTGGGTATGTAGGATAGCTTTCAGTGTGTCGGAGGTTTTTCTCCGGGTCCTTTCGTTGTATACTGGTCTATAATGTGCTGCAATATTGCATTAAACACATAATAAACATACAATCCATACTGATCGCTTTACATATAAAGTGGCAATGCAAAGCCAATATAAATGGATGCTTTATATAAGTAGTGTAACATTTTAATAGAGAAAATTGTTTGCGTGCGTGTGTTTGTGTGATTTTGATTTTAACGAAGCTATAGCAATGTATATTGCTACGATAATTGCATTGTGGCAGTTTATAGTGATGTCTAGTACTGGGGCATCATGCCGCAGACATGTAGCATCATGTCTCATCCAGTCACACTAAGCTTGTAATGTTAAGCGCCTAGCAAATCAGCTGTCCGTACCATTTGTACTAGTCTTTGCTATGACTCGGCTGAGGTTCGAACCCGCGACCTCCCGCATCCGGGAGTCAAAGCTATACTCAGAAGGACAAAACAAGTAAAACCTTGTAAATGACGTATATGGGTCATATATTACCGTTTAAATATATAGCCAGAGTACATGCATTACAGACTTTGACACTAGACTGCAAGTTGCCGATAAATGGAGTTTGATAAAACGAATAACGACTTAAAATCGGTGTAAAACTATTTCGATAGTAGAGATACATCGGCGATTATCACGAACTGCAATATCCAGACATATAATCAAGTTTTCTTTTCTTTTTAAATCTGAAAATTTATTTTCCCAGTTAAAGCAGTTCATGGATTTTTCGTAATTTTTTTTCTCACACCCATTCTTCAGCAAAAGCTCAATTTGGCAATGACTACTAATATATAGCAGTGTATCAATATATTTAAATGGGGAAATACCCCCCCCCCCGAAAAATATTGCTCTTTAATGACGAGGCGCGAGCTAAAAAGGTATGTTGAGCATTATAGTACGATAACTGACATTCCCAAGTCTGTGTTGATACTAATGGACGATATATTGATAGTCCACAAAGAATCAACACAGTTATCGGACTTGTTTAGGATCATGGATTATGACTTTTTTTTTTCTAGCGATGCAGCTTTGTATAAGCGCTCACATTAACAGGTTAGTCTTTACGACCTTTTGTTGTTGTTGTTGTTTGGTTTAAGGCACCTTTTGTTGCTGTTGTTGTTTGGTTTAAGGCCATATTTTAGCACACGACAGTCTGTCTATTCATGACGGTCAATATTAATGGTGGATGAAGAACCCGGGGAAAACCCAGGATAGAACCACCGACCCAAGAGAAGCCACTGAAAGCTTTCTCACGTACCCACATTGGCCGAATCCGAGACTAGAACACACGCAGATAAAAGTGAGATGACAGTGATCCGTAACGGCGAGCGCTTTAGACCACTCGGGGCACCTGTTAGGACTGGTCGGCAAAGTGTCAAGATAATGCGACTGGGTAGGACATCTTGCTGCAAGTCATCACTTTAACATCGTAGCGATATACTTGATTTTTTTTTTTTAAAGCTATCTTAAAAATCCAGATCACATAATCTCATATCGAACCGCCAAGATCCAAAATTGCTGAATTTATTGACCAAAAACGCTTTTAAGAAATATAATGAAACGATAACCATATTTCAGATGCAAGAAAAAGTCGCACACTAAATCCGCCGTAATCCGCAAACTGAGGAAATCCATATTTGCAAAGGACACCCGCAGGTGTAGGACAGCAAAGACGAAAGGTCAAACAGATGTTACTTCAGTGTGAAATGTAGTACCGTGATAAAGGTCAACGGGTTAATCCGACCTCGATTGTTGTAGTCACCCCGTTCTTTAAACACTGAAAGTTAGAGAAGCCATGCATTATTTACCCTCATCACTGGTTAATAACCTACTATCGTGCATTTACATAGTGAGCATTCCACTGTTCAGCTTTACTAAAACAATCCATATACATGTATGTAATTTTAACTCGTCGAACTCGAAAAACTAGTACAAGCGAAGTTACACTTAAATTTTATTCTACATAGATTCCTCATCGGTACAGCAATTTTCTATATTCCAGTGTAAGTTGCTGCAAATTTTAGTTAATACCATCAGTGTCCATTTTACCGATATACATGTGGAAATATGAAACCTGTGATTTACAAGCAGATAAAAACTTAACTTAAAGAAACCCCCAGAACAAAACCTACCACATCAAACCATCAGCTGTTTAATTACCATAACAGTACACATTACGGTAAACTGGGCTGTTACTGTATCTGACATTGCGTTCTGAATGGAGAACCGGCTGTGTTGATCGTAGCCAGATAAAACCGGTTAGAAGCAGCCGAGATTTGCTTACACTCGGCATGACGGTATAAAAAGCAAGGTGTGTTGTAGCTCGATTTTAGCATAACAAAAGCCGCACAAGGCAAAAGTTAAGGGAGTTGTTATTGTATAGGATTTAAGGGGGAAACACTAGTAAGAAATTGAAAAAGGTGAGCAATCTCTCTTCTTTTCTGCATTTTCATGTTGTAAAATATAAGCCGTGCATAATAAAATGTAGACAATAAGGTCAGAGTGAGCTATTTGTTTGAGGTTAATGGATGTATTTTTTGTATAGGTAGAACAAAGGAAATTTGGTAATTTATATTAAACTGTCACCCATTTGCATGGTCTAAGGAAATATAAATTTTGAAATAAAGAAAATGTTTTTTTTTTTAAATTAAATAAATCAATAGATTTTCAGAATATGAAACGAAGTTTCATTTTGTCAAAGTTTATAATAAAGTAAATAGTGTAACACTTAAAAGCATGAAAGAATATAATTTATTATGAATAAAAAATTTAATAATAATAATAATAATAATAATAATAATAATAATAATAATAATAATAATAATTGTAGAATGGAGGTAATGAGCGAGTCAGTTAGCGATGAACCACCACCCGACGACACCCGGAGCAATGCTTTCGATTCTTTAGCTAAAAAAAATGAAAATGCAAAACTGGCGAATTCTGTCCTGGATAATGATAATTCATCAGCTGACATTTTTTCTTGTTATGACAATTCCGTTCTGCAGACTGAAACCAACTTGAAAGGTATTTATTTTATATTTAATTTCCATTTTTTTACTGTTTTAATAAGCATATATGATATTTAGTTTTTTTTCCATTGGATAATATAACTGTAGCAGAGTTGAACTTTCACTGATAATTAACAAGTTACCAAATGACGTCATACTATTGTTTAAATCATTTAGGGGTCGTGCCCCCACGAAGGCCCTTTCAACATTTATAGGATCGCTGTGTGCAAAATTCTCCGTTTGGTAAAATTTATTTAATTTCTTATGTGGGTACATGAATTTGATATTAAATCATCAGAAATACTGTAGTATGTTGTATAAAGTTATCGGCAACTGTTTTATTTATTTCGCATGCACTGGTGGAGGAGAGCAACTGGTGTGTGTGTGTAAGTAAACAATGTTTTCAATAACAAAATTAATTTAACATAATCGCTTCTATTCGAGTTCTTTTTTGTTTGTTTTTTTTAGATTTTATGTTTCATAAATTTATTAGAATTTTCTTTATATGTTAGTGCGAGTTTTTCTCGCACCTTCTCGTTTGATTGTACCCCACTACATCATTACCAATTTTACAAACAATCATTAAGGATATATTTTAAATAAATGCGCAATACTTGGTAAGTTCATTGATTGATTTATAATTTCTTACCTGCTTGTATCCCAGTTGTCCTTATCACCGTGGAATTTTTGGCGTTTCACCGCAAACAAATTCAATACAAACAAGCAGCCTGCATTGCTGCAGACTGCAGTGGAATAGTCAATAACATTAACAATTGTTGTCTGGATCCACTATTTACAGCGTCTAGTTTTATTATTTCTAAAATAAATTGAACAGAGAAATAGATAGAATTCAGGTTATAAACGCGCTCAAAGAGATATAAAAATCCAATTTTACAGAATTATTGAGATTTTCAAAGACGACGAACTATATAAATCCTCATTTATTACATCACTTGTTTGAAATGGCGACCGTATTGCTAAAGAAAATCCGTTTAAAATCGAAACGCCAGCAAATTGGCAGTGTTTTAGACTAGGTGGCGACAATCAGGTTAGAACTTTAAAATTTATGACTGAAATCATTACGTTTTGTTTAATTTGTATATCTTTTTGGGAGTCGGGTTGCTGACAAACGGGATGGTGTACTGCTAGGATATCGATTTATAGAAGGGGTGTGTCTGGATACAAATCCAGTGATCACTTTTTATGAATATCAGAGACTAGACTTACCTGCCATAATTTAAAATAAAAATGTTGCTTTAGTACAACTACAGTGTAATCTTTCATCTATATTTGAAGGTCAGGTGGTTGACAATATGTCATTAAATAATGAAGAGGCTGACCAGGGATCATTTGACAAAATGGAAGAAGGGGACGAGGAGGATGAAGATGATGAAAAGTTATTGAATACTATACGCATTACAGTTTCACCTGATGACTATAGTACTTGTACTGGCTCATACAGAGCTTGGTCAACTAATGTTGACCTGGGACCACACCGTACAGGTATGGTGCACACATAAAAATAATAATAACAATAATAATGAGGACTTTGTATAGTGCCTAATCTTTAGAAGCTCTAAGCGTTTTACAACATTTGACAACACTTAAAAAACATAATATGATTACAAGATAAAAACAAACACCACAACATTAGAAAACATAAAACTTGCTGTTAATATTTCAGGTAAGGATACATTATTAGGTCTTTAAGTTTGTTCTTGCAGTTGAAATAGGTGAGTTTTATGATCGCTCTTGAATGAGATCACTGTCTTTGTGTCTTACAGTAGGCAAATCGTTCCACATTGCTTGGCCCTGGTATGTAAACAAATGTTGTCCATATGATTTAATTTTTATAATACACTGTAAATTACACTTAATTACACACTGATATGACTGTCGTGATGTGGCTCATTATACTTTTGAAAAATTACTTTTCAGTGAATTTATTAGGATATAGTAATACCTGAAAATTTGTTTTCAACTGAGTTCATCTCCTTAAAAGTTGTAACATTTTGGAAAATAATGGGTAGTTTCCTTTACTCCCAGTAATCACTACAACATAGGATTTAAAATGGGATAGATTAGGAAAGAAGGGTTTAGGTCAAAACTGTTGCTGAATCATTCATGGAGTTGCTAAGCAATTCAAGTACTACCTCGACTCAACTTACTTGGATGCACAAATCAATTTTGAAGGACTTTTTTTCTGTTTAAATTTTTTAAATATTTATTAAATATTTTTACCTGGGTAGTGGGGGAGTTATTCGGTTAACAAAAAAAACAAGGACAGTCTGCTACCCAGAAACGCATGCTTTTTGTCTTTCTCTAATGATCAGCAGTCATGTGATCATTTTATGTAACTATGAAAACCCTAATATTTTTAAATTAGTAGATATGTATGTTGCTCAGCTTTGGTGGCCTAGTGGTTTTAGCGTCAGCCTTGGGTGTGTGTGGTCATGGATTCGAGCCGAAGTTGAATCATACCAGAGACTTATAAAATGGTACCAACAGCTGCCTTGCTTGGTGCTCTGTTCAGCGTTAAGAGGTTAGTGTTAGGACTGGTCGGCTCTGGTGTCAGAATGTGATTGGGTGGGACATGATGCTACACGTCTTCAGCATGATGACCTTGTGCTAGACATCACTCTTAACTGCCTCGCTGCAAACATCATAGTGATATGACTGCAAAGTTGTTAAAGCCATGTTAAAAATGAAAATCGCACACCCACACACAATTTGATGACTCAAACCAGGTTCTGGAGAATACAAGGTACAAAGAAATGAAAACAGCATTTTAAGTGTTGATCAAGTTGCATTAAAACTGATAAAGAAAACAAAGCAAGCCAGTTAGCATTGTTAGGTAAAGAAAAGTTAAACTTGAATCGGCTTTTAGAATGCTGTAATTATAATTTGTTGTATACAATCCTAAAATTTTATAATGTTATGTACATTATAATGTCGGCACTTTCTAAAAGAATGTAATAGAACATAAGTATTCGATGTTGTATGTTGTTTTTTACTTTTTTTTCAGGCTGATGTGTGAAAGTCATCTATACAGATATGCTAGGATATATATATATATATATATATATATATATATATATATATATATATATATATATATATATATATATATATATTCCTTATGTTTTTGTGAAGTGACAAGATAGCCATTTGATTTTTTTTTTTATTTCTGAAGACATTCCAATCCCGGAAGAAGATGAAAATGTCCTGAACTATTACGAGGCTCTCCAGTACACCCTGTATGAAACTGGATGTCCAGAAACTATTGATAGAACAAGTCAGCCTCGAACAGTCTCCAAAGGTGCCTCTAGCATAACCATACTCTCTTCACCTGTCGAGTGCATGGCCATTCTAATGGAAGGTCAGTATTAGCTATTTGATTTTTATTTTTTGATGCTTTAGCTTACCTTGTTGCACCAGTGTCTGCAAATAATTAATTTTTTTAGACTGAAGTCCATGAACCAAGCAATTTTATACATAATCATATGAAACAAAAAAAAAATCTCCCGAATATTTATTGTTCCAATGCTCAGTTTTTGATGGCAGTCATGTTATCCACATCATGATACAGGAGAGGTTTTTTTTTTAAATTTTACTCCTGCAAAACAGTTGTCCTAATTTGAGTAACTTCTATACTCCTCAAATTCTTGACATATGAGATAGGTCTGTATTTAGGTTCTTCCATCTGTGCCAGGGCCTACAGCATATGTGCCAGGGCCTGCAGCATATGTGCCAGGGTTTACAGCATCTGTGCCAGGGCCTACAGCATATGTGCCAGGCCCAACATCATATGTGCCAGGGCTTACAGCATATGTGCCACAAGGAGGAACATCAGGAGGTTTTGTGTGGAACATGCAGGGCGGCCAGAAATCTTTAATTTAACAGTATTACTCTTGCTGGTGGCATGTGTTCATTCATTTTGTGATTAATCCAGAAAAATTGACATGCCAACCACATATCTATGCAAATGCTTTATATAGTCATTCCATCCTGGTACTGTAAAAAAAAAAGGTCTCGTGGTATTAAGCGGTATTTCTCAATGTACCATGATGTTTACCATACCACAGTTGCATTAGGGACCAACCATTTGGTGTTCTTGGGCAGGAGCCTGACACAAGTTTTATTCAGTTCCATCTGTAAATAGCTACAAAAAATACCTATCTCTGATTTACAGCAAAATAACATCGTATTATATCTATGACATTAGCAAAATAGTGAATTATCTTAAGATAAAATTTTTCGAGTTCAAAAGAAAGTCACAACCACCATACCATCTCCATAAGTTATTAACAGGCCAATACTTTACAGTAACTGAAATTGCTGTATATGGTAATTGTTGTACAAGTTGCAATCACAGCAGCTGTACGATAAGCTTACTCTGTAGCCTATACTTTGAGAAGGTGCTGACATTAGAGAAAGTTGGCGTTAAAGAGCATGTTAATAAAAATAAGAAGTGTTGATACATAAGCCTACACATTTTTAGCTACACTATTGATATTATAGGCTGGGAAACTGAGTGGGATGCCAGCACCCAGGCAATATATTTATCAGAGAGGACTAATACATATTAAATGCATTTACTCAACAGTGAGAAGATATTTAGTTGATAAATTAGTTATCTTCAGACAGAAAAAAAAGTGCTCCTAAAATTGTATGGTAATTCACTCTCAAAGGAATACATATACTTAACATTGTCACATATTCTAGTAAATAACAAAACCAAATGTGTGGTTTTCATGGTTTTGTTTGTTTAGGTGAGGGGTACCCAAAAAGTTTCTGACAGTTGGATTTTGTCCATGTCTATTTCGCTTTTAATTTGATCACCATGTTGGTATACATGTGAAACATGTGACCAGTGGATTCTTAATAGAAATATATTTGTCATCATTAACCTGTGAAAAAAGTATATCCATATTGTAACAAAGATACATTTTTGCAAACTATTTTATCATGAATGATAAAACATGATGTTAATATCATTAAAGTCGTAACTGCAATCCTCCATGCCTTCCAAACTGAAGGCATCTACTGTTGTACTGGTATAATACAGTGGCTTTGTACATGTACATGTACCACTGGACAAGAATATAGCAGTAAACCAGTATAATAATGCACACCTGTTAATTGATGGTGTTGCATAATACAGCTTCATAGTTGCATATGCTCATTATAAAGTAGCAGGTCAGCCATGTCCACATAATAATTGCTTCCATTAATGTGGCCAAAAAACCCAATTTCATTATAATTTAAAAGCAAGTCAGTCATGACCATATATTGCATGTTCTGATCTTTATAAAGTTGTACCAGTATATATACCTTTTTTGCCACTTCACTGCGTCCAAACCCTAGTGTCCAGTTTTTTTTTTACAGTAAATAATATTGGCCCATGAACATTGTCTACTGGTGGAATAGAATTTGCTTATCCTTTAACACCATCAACACAAGAAGTAGGTCGTTGTGGCACTTTTGATATAATTTGGTCAAATTTTGTTTGAATTCATTCTATTTAACCATTTAGTACCAAGTCTGCATGCACATTTTACTGGATTAAGTTTAAATTTTGCATTTGGCTCATGACAACAACTTTTTTTTGCATGTTCTGAAAATATTAACTTACATTGGAATAATGAAAAGATTTGAAGAGGTGGTTACTATTGTGAGCACAATTTCATCTTTGCAAAATCTGGTTACACCAGGGTTTCCATCTACCTTCATTTGTGATTCAGGGACCCCAAAATGTTAATTTAACCCCAAGTTTTGATGCCAAAGTTTGTTTATTTTTACTTAATTTGACTACCAATTTTAAAATGAAGGGGATTTTTGACTCAGTTTTTTTATCCCTAGGGGATACACTAGTTTCACTCTGGTTTATTTAATTCAACCTTCATGTTGTTATAATTTCTTGTTGAAACATGGCATTTATTTTATGATAAACTCGTGTTTAATGACAAGTTTGTACTTGATAAAGCCCACCATTTAAGATAAACCCATAGTTGATGACATGTCCATGCTTGGTGACATGTCCATGCTTGATGACATGTACATGCTCGGTGACATGTCCATGCTTGGTGACATGTCCATGCTTGTTGACAAGACCATACTTCATGGTAAGCTTTTATCTGAAGTGTTATCTCCAGCATATGCAATTGCACAAATCTGCAAGCCATAACACCCCCCCCCCATGAGCAAATGCATAAAAGTCACAAATTGTCAACTTGTTAAAGAGTTTTATTAGCTGCTTTTGGTGAGGTTTTGCAATGGCAGGAAGTTTTCAGTAATATCAATAAAATTTAGTTCTAATGCATGCAGTGTTGTTCCATTGTCATATTGCACAATCACTGTCACTGAGCAGATAATGAAGATAAGAAATGGTTAGTTACATCTTTATTACATACATTGTAAGAAGTCCATTCATAGATAATGTGCCTACTTAAAAGTTTATTCCTTAAACATATTTTAAAGTAATTGACAGTATGAATTTCCACTCCAGGTCAATATTGTGAGGAAGTCAGTGTCATCAAAGAAGGTACAATTTAAAGATAAACCTACAACAAGCAGACACATAGTGACTTCACCAGATTTTTATGAGTTTTCCCTTCCTGGCATTTTCATTATGATGGATTTTAAGAAGATTGGGAATTTTGTACGCGAACATTATGAATTGCCCCCTATAGTATATTTAACAAAAGTACACACATGTGACAAATTGGGTTTTGCTTACAATTGTTTTTATTGCTGTATTTGATGTTCATATTTTGATATTATGAATTTTTGTTTCTGCACAATAACTTGAGTTCTTCATCTACAGTTGCCAGGCTTGTATCAATTAAAACTGGGGTAAGGGGAAAAAAAGAATTTGGTATAAAAAAAGATGAAGGTTTCAGATCACTGTGACTGCAAGAAGAAAAATGGTTTCTGCACAGAACCTTTGTTTTTGTTCATCTTGGACCAAAATGGTTTTGATGACATGGACTTTGGTATGGAAGAAGCTTGTTGATTTTGGGGTCAGAAGGTAAAATAGTTTCTACATAAAACTTTCATTTCTTTTGTTTTGCCTTTGCCATCGAGTAAGAAAGAAGTGTTTTAATGTTGGGGTTAATGTGCAAGTCACTGTAAATAAAAAAAATAAAACGTCTGATTGAGACTGCACAGAGTTTGTGGAGAACAACTTAAGCACTGTGCTGTGTTTGGGATAATTTAGAAAAGTAATGGATGGCCTGCTCATGTCTTATGGAAGAGGTGTATATAGTTTGTGGTCAAAGGTCATGGTCACTATGGGTCATAAAAAATGGGTTTAGCAGAATTACTTTTGTGCCAATAATAAATTCTTTGACCAGTCTTTGAATGGCCTGACCTTGCTAAAAAGAGAAAGCTATAGATTTTGATTTTTAAGACTCTGGGATCACAGTCATTTGAATTAGAAAATAAAAGATTTCTGCACAGTAAGTTTCAAGATTATATTTTAAAGGTCTAGGTCAAAGAGACCCATAGGTCACTAATTTCCAGAGTAAGTCATAACATGCTTATGCTGATATGATAGCCCCTTTAACCTGGTTAAAGGTTAAGGTCACATTCCTAGAAAACTTGTATTATGGCTTACATCAGTTTTTAAACCCCTTGATAATTTACAATATTAAGCTTAGATAGTGCAGTCTTTGACATCCTTCGAGACTAGGACATGGTCATAGGAAATCTGCATATATGTTTTAATTATATTCAATTTAACTGTATTAATATTAATTATAATAATTAATATTATGATCACAGAATATTTTTTAAACCCCATGGTTGATATTCGTTGTGAATAATTATGAAGCTAAGATAATTCATTCACATGTGCTTAACACTTTGACCTTGAGACAAAGTTTGTGATACAGAATCAGCATTGATGTCTTGGTTCAAGTTCCTTTGTTATCAAACCTGGTAAAAGGTACATGAGCTTGTAATATTGACCAGCATCCATCCATCAACACTAAAGGTTTCATTCATGATCAGACTTGGTATGGAATCTTGTGTCTAGACTTTGTATGACTTTGATTGCAAATGATGCTGATGCATAATAAAGAGGTTATCATACATTTAATTGACTGAGTTTATGAACACACTAGAGATAGCTGATATTGTCAGACTTGATCAAACTTGTACCGTTGGTCTCTTGGATTTAACTGTGAGTGGCATTCATGCATACTATTGAACTGATGTACATCTAATTGGCAGGCGGTGTGAACTCTCTCAAGACCATTTATCTTGCCAGATTTTGAGAAGATTTGGCATGCACTGTAGGCTTGTATAAACATGATCTCAAGTTCAGCTATGAGCTAATGCCATGCATATTAACAAATTAATTTCTCATCATATTGACAGAGCTTGTTAATGTGCCAGAGACCACATTTCTGATCAGATTTTATTCAGTGTATGTAAGGCCAAGAATGAAAATGACCAGCCTCACCAACATTTAAAACCATTGCTACCAGAAATGCTTTTGAGGAGGGAAGGGGGGCCGAAGCTTTTATCAAGATATTTGAATTCAGTTGTGGGGTAAGAGTCGTATTTATGTGGTGATTATCTACTTTTGTTAGTAATTTGTACACTGCTTTATTTCAGATCAGATTTTAATCAGAATTGGCATGTAACCGTGTACCATCAAGGACTTGGATGTGTCAGCTGAGTGTGTTCAGCTGAGTGTCGAGAGATTAAATTCTCCTAATTCAATATTGAAATGATGTACACGTTACAATGCATGCAGTTGCTTGTCAGTGTTTCTTAGAGGAAATCAACAAAATCCGACTATACAAATACCTATTTAAAATTGGAGTGTTTTGAAGTTGTGTAGAAGACTGCTGGAAAATGAAAATATTAAAAACGTTTGAATGTTAAAAATTAAGTTTAGAATTAAAGAAGCATAAATTTAGTAGAATAATTTTTTTAAAATAACCAAATACACATTAGGGCTGACATCAAATGATTACATAGGATGGCAAATATATAACAAGCATATCTTTCAGTTCATAAAAATTTAGTAACAGTTTTGTTACAAGACCGGTTGATCAGAAACTAATGATTTTTATTACAGTCTTGTGGAAGATAGGCCTTGTTAGAGCTCGGGCAAAAACATCCTAAAGCAGGAATAGCCAAACCATGTTATGGTCTTCTTTGTTCATTTTGGTGTACACCAGTAACCTTCAAAAATATTAATAAAGGAAAATATATTCAAGTGGGTTTAGCTAAACCAAGCCAAATTGTTGTGTGTTTGCATACGGATGAATTTAGCTTAAATAACTTTAATGGGTTCTAAATCTAGTCAAACTGAAGTATAATTGATTCACATCAATCAATTTTAGGCAAGATAATTTGAAGCAGGTCAAGCCAGAATGTTTAATGCACACAGAGGTTTTTACTTGGCATTTTGCAGAAACTGGTCACAGTCCAACAGTTAAAGTAGATACATTTTCATGAGATAATAAGAGTAAATTTAGCTTAGATTCAAATGATATACTTGGAATTCCTGTTTACATGTATTTCCTATTTATCTGGATGTAAACTTGTATTACTTGGAATTAATCCTTTTGAAACTATGTCAATTAATTTGGCAGCATGCTTGTTCAATAGAAACCTTTTTTAACTTGGGGATCAAAATGTCAATGATGGGGAGAAGGAAATCTTTGAAGAAATTTGCCAATAGTGCAATTTGTCTGTACATAAAGCAACTAATTTCTGCAACATGCTTGTTCAATAGAAACCTTTTTTAACTTGGGGATCAAAATGTCAATGATGGGGAGACGGAAATCTTTGAAGAAATTTGCCAATAGTGCAATTTGTCTGTACATAAAGCAACTAAATTCTGCAACATGCTTGTTCAATAGAAAATTTTTTTGACTTTGGGGTCAAAGTTTCAACGATGGGGCAAAAAAATCTTTGAAAAGTGAAATTTTGTCCATAGACAAAACATCTTAATTCTGCAACATGCTTTTTCAATAGAAACCTCTTTTAGCTTTGGGGAAAATCTCTGTGATTATGGGGGGAGTCTGAAGGAATTGTTAATAATGCAATTTTAGCTGTAATCACAACTAAATTCCGTTTGAAAAATAGGAGAACTGAAGTAGTTTTTCTTAATATTAGTTCTGTATTTTGTGCTCGATTAAAAATGATTTTGCAAAGAAAAATGTGTTTCTTGCAAAACCATGACAAAGATTATGAACTTGTATGTATGAAGCATTTGTACAAGTACATCTGTAATTCTTGAACTTTTGAAATGAGATCGATATGATTACTGAGAGTTTGACATTGCCTAGTATAGTCATGTTATGGTGTCTGTTACATTTATCTTTTGTATTTTATCACATTTACTGTGCATTGTTTAATGGCATTTCGTATGTGCTTTTCTCCTGAACCACTTCCAGATTGCATTGCAAAGAAGCCTATGATCTTGAAAAAAAAATATCCTGAGAAATTCAGTAGTTGATGCAGGCTGGTCAGATGGTGTGAATCATACCTACAACCTTCTGGTCAAGATTCCATTGCATGGACAACTGTGCCATTGCAGCTCCTTTGGGTGGGGATCTCAGTGGTTTCCAGTTTATGACTCCAGGGGCGTAGCCCCTAGGGGGTAAGAAGAGACCAATGAATCAACGTTGACTGCACAAATTAACTCCATGTATAATGTCAAGTAAGTGTATATACCATAACGGTTGGGCTGTGAACAGTTTCTATTATTTTAATCAGGGTCAAGTCTTCAGAAGGCAAGAAGAGATCCAGCGGACAATGCAGGTTTTGTAAATAACTATCATTTTATGTCGAGCGATCCTGCATCTGGTAGATAGGGAAGATGATAAATGAAGCTAACATGAAAAGTCTAATGAGGTGTTGAAAAGTTTTTATTTACCCTTTGAGTTAGCTTTTATAAGCTCTCATGTCAGCTATCCAGAGGAGTGATTTGCTTGGTTCTCATTTGGATTTATTTCCTCAATACCGTACTGGAGTTGTTTGATACGTTGAAGCTGTGACTATTCAGCTTGTTCACTCTCTTGACTTTTGTTCAACGTCACGGTGATGGAAATTATTTTGTTAAAGTTCTGGCTTTATGGATCAAGATGAAAGAATTCTGCAGTAATATTGCTTGCTCCATTTGCCTATGGGTCAACATTACACTCAGGTTTTGCACTCATGTGACAGAATAGTGGTGTTAGCTTAGGACATATTGGGAGATTTTCAGAGTTTTAGTTTTTATTTTAAAAGAGGATTTTCAATGAGAATGGTTAATTTATCATTGTTGTACGTCAGTTATATTTAATTTGTACCATTTGCTTCAGTTTTACCCATGATTGTTAGTGGTACTTCAGGTTATTGTCACATGTCAACAGTGCTTATGTTGCATTTGAGTTAAGAGCAGTTCTTGTATAAAATTAAACTGGGATTTTCTGTTAGATTTTGCTTCACATTCAGCTACAAGTCTAGAGAAAATGTGTATAAATAGGGATTTGATAAATAACTCCGTCCTGTATTAGATCATTCAGTGGGAATCCGTTTGTGATAAGAGTTTACAGTTGTTTGAAATAAGATATAACTTAAGAGGATCTATTTATTTAAAATCTTTGAATTACGAAAGTACTCACTGACTTATGGATTAATATATTAGATTTTGGTTTTTTTGTGTACCCATTCAAAGATATTTTTGATAGCATCTTTGTGTTATAAAAGGACATTTCAAGATTATTAAAATTCATTCTGAATATTCTATATTTCTTTTCTACTTGTGATATAATTATTGGTTTTTTTGGAATTCACAATATTTTAGGCGTCTTTTGAATGTTCATTTTGTGTTGTAGGGAAATGTATTGCCTGTTGAGTTTACATAAATTGTTGGTTTCATTTTCTTTGTTACATATTTTAAGACCTAGAGTGATAACATATCTTCAGCGTTGGTATCCCTAAGACCCAATGGTTGGATCACTATGTAATCAAGTGTGTGTATGAGAATCTGTGTATGAGAATGTTTGATTTCTGAGTCAGATATCAATTTTTTGACAGATCTGAAGATTGTCTGCTACCATCGACAGAAGATTAATTTTACTGTAACATTGGCAAAGTTTCTCAGCATATGTATCTTTATCAGCTTTGGATTCTGT
This sequence comes from Potamilus streckersoni, assembly GCA_016746295.1. Taxonomy (NCBI): domain Eukaryota; kingdom Metazoa; phylum Mollusca; class Bivalvia; order Unionida; family Unionidae; genus Potamilus; species Potamilus streckersoni. Next base: position 244,693 of record JAEAOA010001463.1, read on the forward strand.
GAACATGCTTTTTCAGTGATGGGATATTTGTTTTTGTATTACGTGTTTTGTCATTGATGGCATCATAGCAGATTCTTTAAAATCAGCTTTACGGGAAAGGAGGGATAAATTTTCATGTCCTGTGAACTTGATTTCAGGCACAGAAATTGCAGCTTCCATCCATCATTGAAGTTTTTGTTATATTATTGTTGCCTGCATTCTGTCATTTTAGCATTGGGTTATATAACTATTGCTTAGAAATCTGGACAAACTTTAAACACAGTAGCCAAACCATCCTTGTTTTATGCCAAAGGAGCTCTTTAATAATCCATTCTTGATCAGTTAATTTCTTTAATCTTTTAATCTTTAATCGAAGTTTGATCACACCACAAATCATGTTAAAAATCTAACAAGCACTGAAGCCAACCGACACTGCTGACAGAATTAAAGAAGTGTTCATTGTTTTATGCTGCTTGAAGCTAGTATCTTGTCATCAGTTCACAGTCATATAATTATGTTCATCATTACCATAAATTTGATAAAAGCAATGAATGAAGAAAAAAGGGGGAATTTGCATGTTGTCGTTTTTTTTTTGCAATGACAATTTTGCCTGCATGGGAGATTTCAGTGCGCAGAGTTAATATGCTCTCCAGATTTTTAAGGGGGCCCTAGCATCAGCTGGAATTTGAATTGAACAAAAATATCTTGAAAACTTTTTGTAATAAAATGTCAAGAAATTTGATACTAGAAAGCTTAACTAAAACTTTTGTTAGAGAAAATGATATTTATCCACTAAAACTTTGCAGTAGATGATTTTGCATCAATCATCATGACATTGGTAGCCATGGCTGAGTCTGGTAACTGTTACTTTGCACATGTCCCTTCAACTGATTATTGCATCTATTAATAAAAAAAAAATGACTCCTGAAATTTGTTTTCTCTTTAAAATCTCCAGGAAAACTAGAGAATAAAAATCACTTTGGTGCAGGAACCCTATACATGCCAGTCATTACACTTTGGTGTAATCATTGCTCTAATTTTTTTTATTTATACAAATTTACATTTCATACTTGCCCGTATATTGAATACACTTTGCATGGGTAAAATAAAATAAAATTATAGCAGTAAAACTTTGTGGTTTTTTTTTAATTTTCATTATCGCCAGTTTCAGTCCATTCTTATACATTTGAGTATTCATAAAAAGATGAATGTTGTGTAAGAATAGCTTAAGAGTACTTTCATTATTTACTATTAATAGCAACTGTATATGACCCATTTCCAAAAAAACAAACTGGTTTTTCTAAATTTGATCTTTCAGATTCAATACATTGATAAGCTACTTAATTATTGGACCAGTCTATACCTTAAAATGGTACCACATGTTAAGCGAAATGCTTTACAGCGCAAGATCTGAATATTATATGCTAGAAAGTATTACAGTAGATGGATCTTTTTAAATTTTCAAAATGTCAGGTCAGAAATAAGGACAGTGAAACACAATGTCATGAACTTTAACAGAAGATTATGAGAGTAATGATATGGCATGTTGATCACATGCTTATTGTAAAATTCCAGGTCATTCAGTGAAAGTTGGACATGGTAGACTAATTAAAGTGAGTGCTGAATATAAATAATGTTTCACTATTTGTTTGTTTTGGGGTTCTAATCTATATGTATTTTGCCCATTATGGCCAAAATTTTGACAAGCTGCAGAACTGGATTAGTATGAAAAATAAATGTATCTTTTTCATACATGTTGAAGTTCTAGCTTCTTGTGGGGTTTAATGCCATTTTTTAGCACATGATAGGCTATACATGATGGCTAGTATTAATGGTGAAGGAAGAACTGGGGAAAACTCTAAAAAGATCCACCAACCCACAAGAAGCTACTGGCAAGCTTTCTCACATATCCACATTGGCCGAATCTGAGACTCGAACCCATGCAGATGGAGGTGAGATGGCAGTGATCCGTAATGGAGATCTCTTTAGACTACTCAGCTACCAGAGACCCCCTAATTCTGGCTTGTAATTAGTAGATTAAACTTTTTAGGCCCAAATTATGACTATTATGTTTTTGGACACTTGTAACGATAATAATTATAGTTATTCCTCTTGGGGGATGAGGTGAAAAGTATATAAACCCAGGTGAGTAACTAGAGGGATGTGAGACTTTTATATATCTGGTGAACATTCTTTTTTTGTAGTTAAATTTACAATAAAATTTGCACTATGATTTGGGTTCATTTTGGTTTTCATTCATTCAAAAAAAAGAAAGGTGATGGTCATTTTGAATAATACAAGCATCACACATACTGTACCCATTTCTATTTTTTGTTCAGTGAAGAAATTAAAGCACCTATCCTTCACATCACAGGTACTTGCATTGTGGATTTATTAATTTACAGGAATATCTGCTATTAATTAGCTGTTGTTAAGTATGAATAGAGTACCTTTTCTGTAATTTCCGTGTCTGATAAAACGATGGAAACCCTATTGATGTCTTTTATTCCTAAGCTTGTTTGTGGCATTTGAATTCCACACACTTGGCTCAGTATACAGAACATTCCACTTTAGTTACTTGAATTCAGTATATGGTGTGCTCGAAAGCTGCTTTAGCAGTTGACCATTTAATTTCTCGCTTTATATTAAAATGTAATGGCTTGACAAAATATATTTTTGATATTGAGATAACAGAAAAAGGCAGGACTCGGAAGAAAATGGCAGGTCTGCCTCCCCACCATAAAATTAACGAAATTGCACAGAATACTTTCCAGATTTTATGAGCAAACTGTGCTTCTGTAACATTGGGATATTAATGGGTTCTTAGATTTATTCTTAACAAGTCTTAATTTGGAAAAAAGAATCATTATAAGGACTGGGGGTGGGTAGGTTTAATCCTTTGCAGATTGGATTTAATGGTACTTTGCCAAATTATTGGCCTAATAATTACAAATAAATGTGAATTATCTTCAGAGCAAGATGAGACAAACAAACTGGGCAGACCTAGGCAGCCTTGTACTTGTCCAGCTGAGCCTTCTGCAGCTCCATCATTCTCAATATATTTATAATTTCTTGGGTTAAACAGGAGCTTAATCTGTTGTTGAGCTTGAGCTGTTCCTTGAGGACAGCTGTAACCTTGTCTTTGTCTTTCAAATTGTACGCAGGATATATGGTCACAATAAGTGTTTTCATTGGATTTACTCTACTTTAAAAGTATGGGATTGGCGGATGTTTTGTAATGGCAAACTTCAGGGTGGTAATTTGAGAATAGAGAATTTTACTGTATTGGCAAGACTGATTGTTGATGCTTCTGGATGACTCGGAGCAAGAATGACAGGTTCCTTGTAATCATGTTTGCTATTTGGGCCTCAAGACCACATTGTATGTTGGATTAAGTAGAATGAAGCATTGTTTAATGGTATTCATAAGAGCAAAATAATTTGCAGTCGGAAGTTTAGTTGCCTCAGCAGATTTTTTTTGTTAATGAGTAAAGTGTTTAAAAGAGGTAATACTTAGCATAGATTAAACTACAATTAGGCACCAGCCATTTTAATTTTCAATGTCTTCTGTGATTTTATGAAGAGAAAAACAAATTGTCACATAATGGACTCTAAAGGGAAGGGGAATGCATGTTAAGGTCCCCTTCCACTCATGTCCAGTGTTAGCCACTGAAAATATGCGAGGCCCTTCACAAACTGACAAGAAATGTGACTTCAAAGAAGTTGCAAGATGCTGCACCCTCCATTCCCATCCTCCACTTATTGAAAGTCTGCTATATTTGGACTTGGTTACTAGATTATTTTGCATGTTCATGCCAACCAGATCTCATCTTTTCCCCAACAGGTGGAAGACGCTGTCCAGGGGACATGCTCCTCATCCTGTCCTCAAGTTGGTTGTCCAAGAAAAAATCTGAGACCAAGCAGAGTCTGTACTCGCTTTATGTGCACAAGGCCATCGCTTTCGCAGAAGCTGGGCAAACCTACTTAGAAACCTACAGCCCTCCACGAAGAACAACCTACTTTGTGAATTTCTTCACCAAGGCCTGCACCAATGGTGCAAGAAATGATGGAGAGGCTGTTGAGGTAGGAATGTGATGAATCTTGATCCAGTATGCATGATCTTGCCACATGGCAAGAATTGAAAATAAAATAAAAGGAAGGGATAGTTTGATGTTATTTTTGCTGTTTAAGGGAGGTCTCTAGTTCAAGTATATAAAGTAATTTAAACTATGATTCATCTTTTAAAAGTATTAAACAACTACATCAGATATATGTTTATAAGATCTATTATCCACTCTTTACCAGAAAGTTAAGATTTATTTGACCTACTTAACCACTCTTGCCTTAAAAAGTTACTTCTATTTTTCAGTGGTCATGAATAATTATTTGCTTTCTTATTTTTTTTACCTGCATTATCATATTTTTGGCTTTGTATTATGATGTGCATCAGTATGAGTGCAAAGACTTAATGTTGTTACTGTAATGTGTTTGAGCATATACATTAGTTCTCAAACTATCCTCATGAAATACAATATTATATTGCGTCTTGTAATTACACAGTACCTTTTATAGAATTGAGTCACTGCCAGTTTCATGCCAAGGTGTCTATCCTGACAACACTACTCCAATTAAAAGGAATGTATTTTGGCATGGAGTTTTCATTAGAAGACTTTTTATTTAATATTGTTGCTCCAAAAGGAAAAAGGTACAAGCTGACCTTTAATGTGACCACCACGGTGGCCATGTTTAAAATTTGTTGATCTTGCTCGTTCCAGATGGATGGCTATAATGACATAGGTTTTTCCCCAGTGTTTTTCATGATACCTATTTGGGCCAATTACACATGCAATATGGCTGTTTTGAAAATCTTAAAAACCCCATAATGATGATAATCATATTGACATTGGTCAAAAGACTTTTAATGATGTCTGCTTAGTCTGAATGGAAATGTTGCCAATCGGACATTTAATATATCGGCCACAGCTGCTAATTTAAAAATCTTGTTTTCACTTATCAGGAATGGTTTCAGTGCTCAGCTTTAAAAGGAAGAAATGGTCTTCAATTGAATTCCTGGAGTCTCTTTTATACAAGTAGGACATTAGTCCCATTTGAAGGAATCTTTCTTTAATTGATATGTTTGAAACAGACAGCCTCAGTTTTTAAATGAATTTGATGCATATTGATGGCAGTACCAAAAGTAGGATCAAATATGGTTTACTTCGATGCTGAAAAGGCTTTGACAGACTATTCTTCACATGCTACATGTTTTACACTCAAGACTTTCCAAAATCTCCTTGTAGCCTATATTCAACCTCATGTTGATATTTATATTAAGACTGGGAGTATTTATGAAGAAACTTGTGTCGGAAAGAGAATAAGCGATTTAAGATAAAGCATTTTTTTTTTTTCTTATTGACTTTATTTCAGGCCCTTCTTGACTGCCCAACAAGCAGCTCCCTCAAGCTGACAGCGCTGGTGGATGATAAAGTATGGACACGATGCGTCATGGCAAAAGTTGGCATGGCTTTTCCTGAGACCCTTGCCTTTGTCTACGACTCGGACTTGATGTATCCAAACCAGGATGTGCCAGAAATCCGAGTTGTTCGTGTTGATGAGCAGAAAACTGATCTCAACTTGATTGTCTACACTCGAGTTAGTGATTTTCTTGCACTGTGTGCTGACAATGACATTCCAAAGGTTTGTTAAAAGATTTTATTTCAAGTTTATAAATTATTCTCAGTATGCATATGATCACTTTTGTCCCGTTATAAGATGAAAATCGGTTTTGTGGCTGAAATGATATTAAGACTGAGTATGTTGTTTTGGGTATAATACCATTTTTCAGCATAAGATAAGCCATACATGGTGACCAGTATGATTAGTGGAGGAAGAACCACTGACCTGCAAAAAGCTGCTGGCAATTTTATTGCATGCCCACATGGGCCATGCCAGAGACTCAAAATCATTCGAACAAAGGTTAGATGGAAGTGATTGGTAAAGGTGAGCACTTTTTACCACTTGTCTACCCAAGATGCTATCAGAATATATAGAGTTTTATTTAATCTAACTTATTCTGATAGAACCTCCATTAAACTAGCCGTTATAAACAGAGACTTCTGCTTTTGTGTGTATGTATGTATGTGTGTATGTGTATATATATATATATATATATATATATATATGGTTTCTGAAGTCCAATTAATGTTAGAGAAACCTTTTTATTAAACTGAGTAATTATGCCAGACTGATGGTGATTAAGACTGGATACAGAGGAACTGATTAAGGGAAGTTCACTTACCATTACATTGTAAATTTCCATATCACAATAAAAAGTGTATGTGCGTGTGTATATATGTATCATAACCTCCATAACCAATAGCACTGAACTGGCAGAGATAGTATATTTTTCTTTTATGTCTATTCAAGATTGTCGTCAAGCCATCAGGAATCATGTGGCATGGCAGTAGCGGTGTGACTTTCCACCATACTGCTGACCACGACGAAGTCATAAGTGTTGTTCTGGAACTTATGACCCTCATCCAGAAAGGAGATGCCATCTTGGTAGAAGCCTTCCAGGAAACCATCAAACCTGAGAACACTGAGAAACGTAGGTACATAACATAATCTAGAAAGCAAAATTTGACTAATAAGTTGACAGTTGTGATCTGTAACTTCTGAATACTAACACAATCTTAGCAAAATAATAATCTGACTTGTGATACAGAGCAGTCAGATGGTAATTAAATATCTTTTCATTCCATTTTCATTTGATTTCCTTCTCAAAAGGTCCCACTTCATCAATTGCCACCTAGTTCAATGCTAACATTGTATATATTTATTGTTTAGCTTATATCCCCTTCATGACAGGTCACTTATTTAAATGTCCCCTTTTTAATTTTAGAAAGTGTGACATCTTGTTAATTAATTATGAATCAATGCATTTTACTTTAAAATTATGTTTATATTTTTTTAAGTTCCTAAATGGGCATGTGCTGAAGACAATGCAGTTCGTCTGAGAACAACAGTCTGTCGTGCCCATGATGACACGCCCAAGACAACCAATGTCAACTGCGGCATTGCAAATCTGAGTGAACCAGTCAATGGAGACAATACAGTTTGTCAGTCTCTAAAGACCACCCTGATGGGGTTTGGTATCACCGATGAAACTGAAGTGGAAAACTTTGAAAAGGAAGTCAAGGAAAAATCTGCTGCCGTTTTGGACAGTATCATGTCATATGAAAATGACCTTAGTACCACTGAAAGAGGCGGTCTTCATGCCCAAACAGATGTCATTGGTAAGTTTATCTATTGAGGGTGAGAACCACATGAAAGAGTATTTTGACAATGTATTATGTAGTACATGAAGTTGTAAAGGCAAAATCAGTTTCTTTGCACTGAGAGTCCATTAATGGCTGATTTAGATGATCATTAGTTTATGTACCAGTTACAAAATAATAAAATCCATGTTTTGACTTTGTTTGAATAATGTTTGGCTTTGACAACTAAGTCGCGCCTTGAAATTAAGCAGTTTTCTCTGCCCATTATTGTATGGTAGATCTTTGAAAATTTAATTGTCATACAACTTTTCAGTTGTATTAAAACCTGATCAGTAAATTCAGCATTCATGAGGTGATATTAAACTTGTAACTTGTAGAGTTTTTATTTTTCTGCACCCACCATATCTCCTGCCCCATAATGTCATGTGGTAATATGCTCTCTGCATCGGGTCCCATTCTATCTAGTTATTTTGTTTATACAAGGGATCTGTGTGAGCTTAGAGATTGAACATTTGATTATTAACCATATTAACTATAATGTTAAATGTCTTAAAAAAATTTATTTAGTTTTCTGTTGATTTAGTCTATTGCCTCACTTTATGTAATAAAGGTAGTGGTATTGATATAAGCGTTAAGGTTTTGTTTAAGTTAATACAGGTAAGATGCCCGATTCTAAGAAATACTTGTTTATTTACAGGTATTGACTTTGTGATCACAAGACGACGTGATGTCCTGACACCAGTTGGCATTGAGGTGAACAGCCATGATTGTACCATCAACTGCCAGATCTATGAAAACTTGTATCCACAAGAGAAGGGCTTATCAGTGCGCCCTTGGATTGAAACCATGATTACCAGGTCACAGAAATTCCTCTTGGTTGGCAAGAAAATTCTTGTGATTGGAGCTGGAAGCTATGGTAAAGCCTTCGTCTGGCCAGCAGCCCAGGATATGGGAGTTCAGGTGGGAATTAATAAAAAGATTTTCCACATATATTTAATTTGTTCCTAATTAGCGCCTAGATTATTCTTTGGTACTTAAATGTAATGTGTTGTACTTGTACAACCATCCTAGAGTCGTCGCCTGTGTGTGCTTATTATGTTTTGTTACAACCTCGTGGGTTTGATGCATTGTTTCTTCAGTGTGTTGCATAAATCTTCTACAAGAAATTCAAAATGTGATAAATTTCCATATTATGTGGTTCTAAGTATGTTTTGTTTCACTGGAGGAAATATAGTTATGTGATGTGATCATCTTTGTATAGCACCAAGTCAACATCCTGACTTGTGTATGATATTGTGACATGGTTCAACTGAAAGCCCTTTATTTCCTGTGAAGTTGCATTAATTGAGTAATAAAAAAAATTAAAGATCCTTGTAATTTTCTTTAAATATGATGACTTATGACGCGACTGTCATGTTCAGGTTGACATGCCTTTATCATTCTTTCTTAATAGTTATCTTTTGTGATGTCGTAAATGATGCCATACATGTCAAAGGCGAAATGATTAAGACGATGTATTTTAAAGTCATGTCACTACCTTTCTCGGTTGGCTTAGGGGTTAGAGCATCTGCCTCAGATGCAGGAGGTCGTGGGTATGAACCCCGGCCTAGTCATACCAAAGACATTTAAAAATGGTACTAACAGCTGCCTCGCTTTGCGCTCAGCATTAAGAGGTTAGTGTTAGGTCTGGTTGGCCTGGTGTCATGGTAATGTGGCTGAGTGAGATATCATGCTACATTTGCAGCATGATGCCCGAGTGCTAGACGTCACTAAAAAATGTCACACTGCAGACATCATAGAGATATGACTGAAAAATTGTTAAAGCTAAGATAAAAATCAAAATCACACACACTCACTACCATTCATGGAAAATAGATGACATTGAGCTATTGTTAGCATCAACATTTGTTACATGATAAATAAAATCTTGCTCATTTCAAATCATATTTATAAAACATGTCAAAACTGTCAGTCGTTTTCCTGTCAGATCTCCAGAAACAGAATTTATCAAACTTATTGAATAAATTTCATTTATACGTGGCACAGTCATGATATTTTCTTTGTTTCATGTTGGACTGAGTTTTAATACTTTTGCAACTTGAAACCTGTTAATCTTCTGAAATTGAAATCAGTTAAAGTAATTAAACAAAATATATTGTGCATTGTAAAATATTATATATATATATATATATATATATATATATATATATATATATATATATATATATGAAGTATGGGAAATAATGTTTTAATATTTTCAGGTGGTACTGGTGGAGTCAGATCCAAATCACTTTGCTGTTGAAGAAGTGGCTGAGTTTATCCACTATGATTTTATGGATCACACCCAGGATGACAAACATGCAGTCAAAATCTATAAGCTTCTGAAGCAAAACAAGATCAAGGTTGATGGTTGTGTCACCTTCTGGGAAGACTGCGTACCCCTGACAGCCATTATGTGCCAGCTTCTTAACCTAACAGGTTTGTATCCAGACACTTTGCTCGATGTGATTTGTGATGTAACAACAGTGCATCAGCAAAAGAAAGAAACACCAATCATCCATTGTGCATTTTTCTGAAAGTATATGAAATGACTGTAAAGCATTTAGAGAAAACATTCATTTTCAGAGACTATTCAATATGTTATTTTATACAGTTTAATTTGAAATTAATAAGTAATTTTATTGATATGACCATGAAAGAGTGCAAATAATATTGATGGGAAAAATAAAAGTTTACAAAAAGACGCAAGTAGCAGAAGAATCTAAAAAATTTAAAATTTTAAAGAATAAACTTACAATGCAGTAAGCTAGATCATCCAATTCAGTTGCAAAAACCTTCTTTCAAATTTTTAAAATTAAGCAATCTTCATGCCTACTTTTAAAGTGGTTTGTTTTGAGGTACTTTTGAAGTGGTTTGTTTTCTTAATAAGAAAATGCTATGTGTCTTGATTAAAAAATATGTTACCTGGACTTATTTTTTTTAAAAATGGTTACCAGTACTAGCTTGAATTCAGCATTATTCAAGTGCAGGCAGAAAGACAGTATGGCTGATCAGGTAATAGTGCAGGCCATAGACATTATTTAAAATGAACTCGTTTACTTGTATATATCCTACTTTACCTAGGGGTAAGAACCTTGAGAGCTAATGAATTTTCTTGTAAAACATTACAAAAGAATCTTGCTAGTTAGTTGCCATCCCAGTGTCAGCAAATAAAGGTCATGTCTGATTGTAAATTTTAACTCCTGTTGCACATGAAAAGAACCTGGAATATATTTTATAATACTGATGTACATCCTGCTGATACGTTATATATTTAACGACACTTCATTATCAGCTGACTAATAATACATTACTAAGCATACTTCCTAATCAGAGAACTTGCAAGTCATACAGCTTTCAGGAAGACTTTTAATGTTGAGTGTGTAAACATAGAGACATATACCAAAACTAAATACTGTCATTTCTAACGATTTGAAAATCTTTTGAACTGAGCTCTCACAGAATTTCTTTCATCTGTTGGGATTTTTTTTTTCGGCAATAAAGTGATTTGGTCACCATTTTCATGCAAAACAGACTATATTATTGGCTGAATGTTGATAGATTTAAGTGGCTGGTTGTGTTAATTAAAAAGGCTTTGAGTGGTTGCTGATTTATATTGCAGTTTCATTTAATTAAGAAAGGAACAGAAGGGTTATGTGTATTGGATACTTTAATTCTGAAAACTGATCTAAAGGATTTTTACACCACCTTTTTTAACTTGACTAGTAGGTAATATGAGATTAATTTATAGTTGGCGTGATTTAAAATGACAATTCATTTTATCAACATTGCATGAGGCCCCAGGGGGCTGAGTGATACACTACCTTACCGACCACTCCCATGCCTAATCTGTCGCTGCATGTTTGAATCACAGCTTGACTTAAGGTGTGTGCATAAAAATGCTTGCCACTAACTTCCCATGGGGCAGTGGTTCTTCTAGGTTCTTTCTCCAAAAAAATATAGTGGGTGTCATGTTCAGCACATACGGTGCTGAGCTGATGTCTGATGTGACCACCATAGCTACCATCTTGAAAATTTTGTTTTCACCATTTCTCATAAATGGAGAGCCTGTATAGACATGTGTTTTCATCAGAATACTTATGATGTCGGGGCCACGAGTGGTCTAAAGCACTCTCCGTTACAAATCACTGCCATCTCACCCCTGTCTGCGTGGGTTTGAGTCAAAGATTCGGTGAATGTAGATATGTGAGAAAGTTTGCCAGCAGCTTCTTGTGGGTTGGTGGTTCTTTCCACGGATTTCCCGGTTTCTTCCTCCACCATTAATACTGGCCACCATCTATAGCCTATCGTATGCTGAAAAATGGCGTTAAGCCCCAGAACAACAACTTATGATGTCTGTGTTTTTCATCAGAATACTTATGATGTCTGTGTTTTTCATCAGATTACTAATGATGTCTGTGTTTTACATCAGAATACTAATGATGTCTGTGTTTTTCATCAGAATACTAATGATGTCTGTGTTTTTCATCAGATTACTTGTGATGTCTGTATTTTAGAACAATACTAATGACATCTCATCTGTCCTAAATGAAAGTGGTTCTGATATGATGTCCATTATGGTTGTAATAAAAGTATAACATGCAATCCGCGGTAACCAAACAATAAATCACATGAGTTCTCAACACCTGACTTGCTATGTTGCAAAAATATTGGTGGGAAATCATGCAAGACTGTTGGTCTCAGCATCATTTTTGCAAGGTTCCTTTCATTACCGGGAGACATGATATTTTCTGTTCTTTCAGTGACCTACAAGCTAGCAGTAAATAAAGTTTTTAAAGCAAACAAATGTCATTTCCAACAATAAAGCAAGAATTCAAATCTTGCAGATAGCTGTTATGAAAATCTGCGACCAGGATTTTTTTTTTTGTTCTTTTATTACAGAATATTTTTCTCCAACTTAAATGTTCAATAGAATGATATCTTTTATGCAAATCAGAGCAATTGTTTTATTTTTTTAAAAGTGAAATGGGTCACATTTTTTTTCCCCAAAACCTTTTTCCCCAAACCCTTCACCCGAAAATTAAGCTTTATATACATCTGGGAGTTGTGTAGAGAAGATCTTAGGCAGAATAAAAGAAAATGGATTTGTCGTGGAATCCTGGATTTTCTTTTCAACCATCAAAGCATAAGTCCCATAAAGGAACTCTTGTTCCAATAAATAATCATTACATTTCTTTTTATTTCCACAGGTTCAGGTGAGAGTGGAGCCAAAAATGCCAAGAACAAGAGTTCCACATTTGCCGTCCTAAGGAAGAAGACTGCAGATATTCCCCATTTTCCTCGAACCTACCTCTACACCTCATGGTTCACACCTTTGCGATGTAAAGCAGATGTTGAAAACGTCAAAAAGATTCGCAAATTCCCTCTAGTCTTGAAATTGGAATACGGGTCCAGTGCTGTTGGTGTCACCTTGGTGAAGAATGCAGAGGAGCTGGAAGAGAAGTATTTGGAGATCCGCTCCAGCATGCAAGATGAAAAGGATTATTTTGGAATCGGCCTTGGCCATGGCAACACTCTGATGGTTATGGAGTATATTGGAGGTACGGAGCATGACGTTGACATTATCATCTTCCAGCGAAAACTAGTTGCTGCTTTCATTTCTGACAATGGTCCTACGAGAGGCAAGACCTTTACAGAAACTGCTGCTTGCATGCCAAGTGTTCTCCCCGCTGATAAACAAAGACAGCTTATAATTGCTGCGTACCAGTGCTGCACAGAGATTGGGCTTGAGAATGGTGTCTTCAATGTTGAATGGAAGATGATGCCAACAGGACCCAAATTGGTGGAGATCAATGGAAGGATGGGTGGTTTTTATCTCAGGGATTGGATCAGAAAACTTTACGGAGTAGACTTGTTAATGTGTGCTTTCTTGGTCTCTTGTGGCATTAAGCCCTATGTTGCTGATCGGAGTCCTCGGGGACAAATGATGGGTTTTATGTGTATACCATCTCTCCACAGCCACATTCTTAACGACCCAGAAACGCTGTCCAGACGCCAAGAACTAGAGGCTGCTGGAAAACTCCATTTCAACCAGTTTGATCAACATGCCGAGGTTGGTATCAGTGGCTACGAGGAACCATTTGCCAACATCGGTGTGATGGAAAAAGATGTTCCAACTGCGAAACAGAGGCTTCTTGAGCTTGCTGATGAGTTTGACATCACTAGGCCAAATTATGATGTTGCCGAATTTCTCAGTGATTTCTTTGTGGTGAGCCCTAGCTAGTTGATGCCTGAAAGAACTTTCACGATTTCAAGAACGTGAAAGTGATTCAGCATTGTGATCTGATTTCACAATACAGTAAATTTTGTCTTTAGTGGTCAAATTTTAGTTTTGTGCTTGTATGTGCAACAATATAGATAATGACATTGTAATCCTTCATTCCAATAAAAAGACCCGGTGATGATGAGTATCAAGTCCCTCCATTATATAAAGACGTGTGTGAAACAATGAAAGAACAGCTTGATAATAAATTGTTTTGCTTGTTCAAATTTTACATAATTCAGTGCATCACATAAAATCTTGAAGGTTATATATGCCAGGAGATTTTTAAATAAAATATCACATTACATTTTCCCCCAAGATATATTTAACAGTTTTTATTGAAGATCATGTTAAGATATATTGCTTATATTTAGAATTTTCTTTTGTTTCTTTTAAGTATTATATTGAGATAGTATTATCATATCACATGATTACAGAATGTTAGCTAAAATTTTGCAGTGTTCTTATAAAGCATGTTTTCAAAAGAATACTTTGAAGAAAATGTATTGCTTTTTCTTTATTTTTTTTGTTTGTTTTTGTCAAATGGATAATGCATTATATTGCATGACAGCACAACACTTAGTTTAGTGACAGGTTTTCCAAAAGTGACTATATGTCAATATACATATCTCCCTTGTAGTTCAGTAATAGGGCTGTTACTGGTTTGTTTGTGTTTTTTCTAGTTTGTGTTTTTTTTTTAAATATATTTTGCAACATGCAATTTTTGATAGAACTTGCAAAATTTCAGAAATCCATGCTGGACATGAGTAATAAAAACAAAATCATTGTGCTGGCATGTTAATTAGTGATACTTTTGCAATATGTGTTTTGTGTACAATATTTTCATTAAATTATTAATTTAGTAAACATGTGTCTATTAACCATTGCTGAATGCACTGCATGGTCACATTGTGGTACAAAGGTCATTAGCCATTATTTATAAAGAAATATTCATTCATCCTTGTATCCATCCCATGTGGCAGGAGTGGATTGAAAAGGGGTGGGGCATTGTATATGAATATTCATTCATCCTTGTATCCATCCCATGTTGCAGGTGTGGGTTAGAAATGGGGTGGGGCATTGTATATGAATATTAATTCATTCTTGTATCCATCCCATGTGGCAGGGGTGGATTGAAAAGGGGTGGGGCATTGTATATGAATATGCATTTATCCTTGTATCCATCCCATGTTGCAGGTGTGGGTTAGAAATGGGGTGGGGCATTGTATATTAATATTCATTCATTCTTGTATCCATCCCATGTGGCAGGGGTGGATTGAAAAGGGGTGGGGCATTGTATATGAATATGCATTTATCCTTGTATCCATCCCATGTGGCAGGGGTGGATTGAAAAGGGGTGGGGCGTTGTATATGAATATGCATTCATCCTTGTATCCATCCCATGTGACAGGGGTGGATTGAAAAGGGGTGGGGCATTGTATATGAATATGCATTCATCCTTGTATCCATCCCATGTGGCAGGGGTGGATTGAAAAGGGGTGGGGCATTGTATATGAATATGCATTTATCCTTGTATCCATCCCATGTGACAGGGGTGGGGCGTTGTATATGAATATGCATTCATCCTTGTATCCATCCCATGTGACAGGGGTGGATTGAAAAGGGGTGGGGCATTGTATATGAATATGCATTCATCCTTGTATCCATCCCATGTGGCAGGGGTGGATTGAAAAGGGGTGGGGCATTGTATATGAATATGCATTTATCCTTGTATCCATCCCATGTGACAGGGGTGGATTGAAAAGGGGTGGGGCATTGCATATGAATATGCATTTATCCTTGTATCCATCCCATGTGACAGGGGTGGATTGAAAAGGGGTGGGGCATTGTATATGAATATGCATTTATCCTTGTATCCATCCCATGTATTCCTGTTTTGGGGCATTGTAAATCCTTAAAAATGAGCTCTTAACAACAAATTGTTTACTGGAGCAAGTTGTCTTTACAGTTAGATGGTTCAGATTATGCGTGGGAAATGCCCCAGTATCCATATAATGTTGAAAAGGACATGTTTAATATTTGCCTTCTGATTTTTACAGAAATTAATCTTAAACAGTTCTACAATTTTATGTCAACATTACTTGTATACACCCAGCCTTTCTATTCATAATTCAACCATTAATGGATCATCAGCATGAGCAACCATCTGCCATTTCAAGCCCATTCCTCTAGAACATAACTAAAATCGTGTTATGTTATATTTTTTTCTCGTGTTCTTTATCCTACTCTCACTGTCAAGAGACAATTAGACATTGGTACATGTATTATTATTTAATTACGGGCTTGAAAATTTCACATATCAATTCCTTTGCAAGTGACAGATGAGGATGGGCATGTGTATTTAAAGATGCTTAATTGGTTATGTGAGTGCAACTTTGAGCCAGATAAATAATGCATCTGAGAAAAAATGTTTTCACTAATCAGTGGCATCCTTTGTTCAGAATTTAACTCCATTGACATTATATGATTGACAAAAATGACTGGTTTTGTTTCAGTTGTATCCATTTCTACATTAGTTTATTTAAGCCAGACATGTACTAATTGAATATTAAATTTTATAATTTTATGCCATGGAAGGGAAAATAGAAAATCCCCTAAACATCATGTACACCAGGAAGAGTCCATTTCCTACGTTTGGAACAGTTTTCTATTTAAAAATGAGATATCAACAACTCTATTCTGCAATGAGTGCAGTTTCTTCTGAAATAGAGCACTGGTTCTTGGTTAACTGGAATGGTTTATATATCGCAAATATCCATCAAGCTCGAACTGGTTTTAAGTTTTGTACTGAAGAAAGAATCGTTGATCCTTCATGATAATAAATTTAAACACTGTGCCAAGTACTTAAAATGCCAAGTACTTAAAACAATGTTGTTGTTGAAGTTGTATTGCTAACAAGTTCTGTCAAAATGCAAACTGCACGAACCCAGATCTGCCAGCAATGGCAGATTTCAGACTCTAATCAACAGAACAAACATGGACCCAAATCTGATGGTATTATGGAAAGATAACATTAGGGCCTTGCAAACATCCAAAGATTACATTATAAAATTACTCAATAAAAAAAATACGGTAATTTAAAAGATGCAGCATACAAGAGAGTTTTAAAATGTCTTGTTGCTTTAAAACAACATATCAGTGCAGACAACAAAGTTAGATGATGTCTAGGGTAAACATATGGTCTAAAGCATTTTTTTCCTTTACTGGTCACTGTCCTCTCACTTATGTCAGCAAGTCTTGGCTTCAAGTCTTGGCTTGGGGAAACGTGGGTATGTGATAAAGCTTGTTAGTAGCTTCCTCAGGATTGGTGGTTCTTTCAAGTTTTTTCTGGTTCTGCCTCATCCAGTTATGATGGCTGCCATGTATAGCCTATCATGTACTAAAAAATTTGGTTAAACACGGCCAAGTAAATGTATGTATGAAGTGGTAAACTGTGTGCGTGTGTTTGTGTGTGAAATAAATTTGTAATCTGTTTTTTTTTTTTTTACTGATATCATAATCAAAGAAGTGGGGTAGCATTGAAAAGATTTGTTGATATTTAGATGCATCCATACTGATAGTTTAATACAAGATGAGGAGAATCGTTACAAAATCATACCCTATACAAGTTACTTCAAAATTCAGCAGTCATGATAATCATTTACCTGTATATTTTTTAAACAGAATTCATAAGAGACAGCTGTCAAAGGCATAGACACTAATTTTTGTCAGGAAAAAAGAAAAATATTAGATGAAACCTACTTGTATTCTACAAATTAACAAGGTGGCTAGGTTCACAATTTACCCCCAACATCACTAATTCTGTTCAAATTATCATATATTAGTTGAATGATGAAGTACTTTTCTAGTCATTTAACAACTTTTTTTAAATACATATTTTGGTATTTAGTCTCTATAAGTGTCATTTAATGACCAGTCTGATTCAAATCAGATTGATGGCAGAATGGGGAGAAGCAGTTTTTAAACCACACAAGTTTGTCACCCTGGTGGTGTGTTTTGTTTCCCGTTTCGTTTTGGCATTTATTTTTTATAAGATGCGATTGTCGACAAATTTCCTCTTGAAATAAAAAAAAAACAAGCCAAGCATATGTGGCTGCAGCAGTTTTACATATGCAGGAAGTAGAGTGTAATAGATTTTCTTGGCATTCATTCATCTCCACTCCTTGACTTATTCTAGAATTTCTTGGTATTCATTGATCTCCACTCCTGGACTTGTTCTAGATTTTCTTGATATTCATTCATCTCCACACCTAGACTTGTTCTAGATTTTGTTGGTATTCATTCATCTCCACTCCTGGACTTGTTCTAGAATTTCATGTTATTCATTCATCTCCACACCTAGACTTGTTCACGATTTTCTTGGTATTCATTCATCTCCACACCTAGTCTTGTTCACGATTTTCTTGGTATTCATTCATCTCTCTACACCTGGATTTATTCTAGATTAAATATCCTTGTACTGAGAAACCGCATTATTCTTCTGATTCTAAGAAAAAACACCACAATGTCTTCCTATTTCAAAAGGATGTTAAAGATGTTTCTTAAAATTTTCGTGCAAAACAAAGGTTGTGGTGGTCACAATGAGTTATGCATCTCGTCGAACGGAGCAGACTGAAATGGCTGAAAAGGTTGAATTAAACACCGACAACTAGCGTGTAGCATTTTGAGAGTAGAATTTTGTGTGTATAAACCGCGCGCGCGCGTGCTTAAAGAAAAAATGAGGTCACGTGTAATGTACTTTAAGTAATCGATCATTTGTTGTTGTGGGGAATAAAATAATGGATAATTCTATCGGAATTTGTTTATTTGATCTGATTAAAATCTGATCTTCGCTGTCCTACATGAAGATTCGACGACTGCTTAAGGTCATGTTCTGGTGACTTTTGCATTTGGCCAATGGAAATCTGAAAGTGAATCAGTTCGTACTGTTCGTGTTCATGCACTTCATCCACACTGTTCATTCTACAAACGCGAAGATATAAGACTTCATCTTATTGGCTGGTAAAATTAACAATTATTATAATAACTTAGGTCAGCAGAACATGACCCCTATGCAGCCGTTGTCAGATCTCAACGTAGAACATCAGAGATCTGATTTTAATCAGATATAGTTTTTTCGTATATTAAGTTTTCCAGTGAAGATCGGCACAACTGATGACAATTGACCTACGAGAACAGGAGCTGTAGATATTTTACGAGTAACCTGTCCCTGATTAAAACATCAGACCCAAGCCATATTAAAAAATTAGTTACATTACTTATTTTATGACTCAAAAAGTACGAACTAATTTGTATGTAAATGTGGCGTTTGACATTAATGATATTCCTTTTGACTCTAACCTATCAGAGTATCTAGGCAATTTCGGACAACAGTAACATAAGCAAGTTAACCATGAAAAGTTGTATGAACTGATAGGACGTTTAATTTTGTTTAAAAAATTACAGGAAGGGATCGTATATTACTGTTAAAGGCTGGGACACCAATCCTTATGGATGTATTACAGAAAGAGTTAAAACAATACAATATAATGCTTTTCATCGCGGTCTGAAGAACACACTATACTAGTGGTATGAAAAAATTGAAAAGCAGCCTGGATATTTGTCCACATTAAATGCAGTATAATATGGGTTTGGATGGCCAGGATTAGTAAGTCATGTTTTAGGTAAAATAATCTTTTGAGAGCTTATCCTTGTGATAAAAAGAATAGACGTCGTTTTATTGATGGAATTTCGGTCCTTTAACAGTCTCGAGTTTGGGACACACGTTGCTGAAAATAGCACCTGACCATTTGTTGCGGAATTAAAAGCACGTGTTTCAAACACTTTCAGGTGCAGAAAATGCCGAGACTCGCATTCTTTCCTCTACACAGAAGCCGACATCCAGGTTTCATCTATTCTGATAGATATAAGTTTTATTATAGGCACTTTGAAATTTTAAGTTATTGAATTTTTAATACTATGATGTTAGTAGTATTAGAAAACCAGGTTTTCAACTCACTTTGTTTTTTTACCCTCCAAACAAGTATAAATTATAGTCCTAAATTATCCCCCACCCCACCCCCTTTTTTTCCAAAATAAAACAGGGTTTTGATTCACCCTCCCCCACCTCTTTTTTTTCCCCCTACTACTACCAGTAAACAGGTATTTTGTAACCAAACAAAACAACAGGTATTGGAATGCGATAAGCTCTGATACAGAGGTGACTAATTTGTTAGAACAGCGCATGTGTGGAATACAATTATTCTAAAGACGGCAAACGGGTTTTACCACAAGATAACAGGATGAAAATTAAACTGTGTGTTAGAACGTTTCAGTTAACAAGGTGGAAATTAAACTAGCATTAGAATGAAAATGATATTATTTTATATCTCGTTACCAATGATTAATGTTTCAACTGTTGATATTAAAAATATTTCACTATCACGACTATATATACTAAATTTTACTTTACCACTCACACAGCGACGGGACTCAAACAGATCTTTCATTTCTGGTTTGTTCAGAGGATATTTTTTGTTGATAAAATATACCTTTGACCGATCGAGATCAATTGTGAGTTTAGTATAGTTTTGTTGGCTAATGGGTCTGTGAAAGTTTTTAAATTCCGCTAGCAACTTTTGATACAATTGTTCGAGATAATTGAAATACATGCTGTTATCAGATCTGATGAGCGAAAGTTTTAACTTGTCACATGTTCCATTAAAACATATACCTGATGTTTCATTATTAAATTCAACTGTCAATTGTTTACCGTCCATCATTAGATATTTGATGTTACTATTGTAGCTATTTGTCATTGTCAAATTTTCAAACATTATTTTATAAGTTTAGATAAAATTTCAGTTGGAAAAGATAATGTCGAGTATAGATCTATCATCATAACAATACCCAAGGGCAAATGTATCTACCCCATTTTCACAATAGCGTTTGTCATCAAAATTATACAATCCACGTTTGATAATGACATCTGTTTCGAGTTTATGATGATTAGTTCGAATTGCCATAGCTCTCATAAAACTAACACCACCATCAAGCGCATACCTGTAGTCATCAAATTTCATAAACTTTTTAACAAAATTACGAGGCAGACCTTTGGCTTTTTTCGTTATTTTATTATTATCTAACAATACGGCATACATTTTACTACGTAATCCGATAAAGTATTTGATAGCGCTCGAGTTCATTTCATCTTTAAACTTACCAATAACCTTTTTATTTGTGTCGTCATGAAATTTACTGTCACGTGGATAATCGGAAAGATCAAACAGATGTCGATTATTGTACATGTCCTGATAGATGTCCTCACATTCAATTTCATACACGAGTGAATCAGTATCAGTAAACAATAATCTACTAGCCGGCCACTGATTTTTAACAAAAGTGTAATGAAAATCGTACATCATCCACTTTGATAAATCTAACACTGCAGCTCCAACATAGATCGGCTTGTTTAGTTTTAGATTTGTTTTTCTTCTTTGTATCGCAACAAGATTTTCATTAAATATTTTCATGCTCACAAAATCATCGTCTGACACAAGTTTGTTTCTGCGATTGACATCATTAACTATTTCAATATTTACGCGTTTCCTAATATTCTCCATCGTCTTACCAAAAACGGAATTGTTCATCAGTTTAAAGAAGTTTTTCTCAAACTCTGTTTTCGCTGCAGCTCTTCTTGAAGTGTTGGAGTTAATATAACCTCTCATCCACGGCGACTGATTAAATTTTAGTACACGATGAACTTTTCTCAACACAAGACCAGCATCGACTGCTTGTTTTAAAACTTTGTAATGCAAAACATAATTTTTCTTATCAAGTAAATTTGGTACTAGTTTCTTGACCATGGAATGTTGCCTTGGTGATGCTAACGCTTGTTGTTCTTTTGATAACAAACTATAATCTATAACCATCGATTCCGCACAGAAAGGGTAATCGTTATGTAATTTGTGTAGCGAATTTGGATAATCAAGATCAACTTCAACGAAATAGGAAACATCGTCAGGTATCTTTTTTTCTGTCTCTGATAGAAATCGATCAACCGTGATCCAATGAAATCCGCTAAAAGGCATTGGTTCTGCCATCGAACCACCGTAAAGATTATTACAATCTAGATAAATTATATACTTCGAAGGAAGGTCAGGGTTATACTGTTTCAGGTATTTGTTGTTTGCTTCAGCATATTTTTTTGTTATCACGCTAATACCACCTCGGATACCTTTTTCAATAAAATTGAACATATCAACATCAGTCAGTAATTCTAACCTTACCTTACTAAACTTTAGCAAAGCATCCCATGACAACCCAGGGGCAGAATAATACCAGCAAGGATCTAGTCCATAATTATTATAACTCACTTCACGAAAACTTTCAAAAACATCTGCTAATAATAACACGTCAGTTTTCAGGTATAAATCATGATAATCACCAAAAGTCTCACAATCAAACTCTTTCCAGATATCTTGTGCATACCTGTACTCGTCATCAGTTATATTTTCATTTTTAAGTTGTGAGTAAAATTTGTCTTTGTCAGGTAAAGATGTTTCATCAAATTTACTCCAATCGTCGAGATATTCGTATGGAAAAACTCCTTTTTTAGCTAATAGATTAAATTTATCTCCAAAACAGTCTCTTAGGTTATTAAATTTACTACAACCTTTTACTAGCTCATCTAACGAGGCTGCCATAAACTGCAGGCTGTCAATAAAACGTAATTTACCTAGCGTAACTGACATATACTTTTCAAAATTATTTGGAATGCATTTGATGACATTATTGAGTTTTAGATGAGCTTTTATCTCAGGATCACCAAAAGCTTCTACGATGATGTGACTATCATATCCTCGAAAATTGTGAAGAATAACTGGAATAAAATCTGGAGCGTGAAATTTTAAATTACACTGGTCATGAGCCGCTCCACGATACTGTCCGGTCAAATGGCAATGGTCACGTACTTTTTTGTTATCATCAAAAGCTTTTTCACAAATATGACAAATTTCTGCTTGCTCGTGATTGGATTCTTGTTGAGGTGTTAATTTTAACATTGGCGTTACTTTTTTCAAATGAGTAAATATATTATCAACTTCATTAATCAACTGCTTGAGAAGCCAAACAGCTGGATTTTTACCACGATATAATTTGATTGATTTAGATAATCTAGAATCAGTACAACAAACTACCTTATACGCTACTCCACACGGAACATGATTTTGAACTTTTCTTGTACTCGATTGATTAGGATTATTTTCTACACCAAGTACAGGTTGAAGTAGGCATTCGAAATCAGCGTATATGACGAAAGGAATTTTTAGTTTGTGATTATGATGGACAAACTGTAACACACTATCTTTTTTAGATGGCATTGTTATTCTTTGAACATCACTACAGTACTGCAAATGCTTTTGTAATGTTTCATTGCTTGTACAGCCATGCAAGCAGCGGTAACAAAAGAACTTTTTGTTCTTATCCTTATTGTACTGTCTACCAACTAGTCCGTTAAAGTTTTTAATCCAAACATAATGATTTTTGTAGTACAGTAAATTTATAGTCGATTGTGAAGCTTTTTCTGAAATATATCTCGGATATACGTCCTCCTTTTCATCTAGTCCGAAAACGTTAATTGAAACATTATTCTGCTTTTCAAATTTTGGTATTTGATTTTCTGCCACTGGAAAGTTAATATCTTTAAAATTTAATCTAGACACATGACTGATATACCTTTCAACACGAGTAGCGTTTTTTTCTGCTGGAAATAGTGCGGAAAGAACAGCCCATTGGAAACATTTGTTATCTACGTTTTTGATGTTTATACAACATCTTTTACTTTTTATTTTTGGTGGCAGGTCGACGTATGAACTACCTCGTAATACATTATATTTCATCGTGTGAAACAATATTCCTTTGATCATTTCAAACTTCCAACCCGAACCTAATTGACTAAATTCCTCTATTTT